>JAPDSC010144065.1:0-11197 GCA_026290005.1 Latrodectus geometricus
ATATATATATATATATATATATATATATATATATATATATATATATAATTACACTTTTTTTATGAGTTTCTTGTTTATGAAATCTGAGTACAATTTACGCTACAGAATTCTAATGGAATTTCATTTCATCATTTAAACTGCATGCAATACCATAAATGCCTTAAAGTTTTAATTTTGCCGTTTTATGCCCATAAGTTTTTATTTGTTATTAGTCCTTGTTTTCCATAATGATTACATTTTTTTTCAATATAGATATTCCATTTTAATCAGATTTCTGGTGGTATGCGACAATAGTTTTGAAATACCTTCTGAAACAAATCAAAAATATTTTACGGAGCAAATTTTTTGAGTTCTGTGGAGCTAAATAAGGCAATCGATATTTCCCAAATTTAAAATATAAAAATTAATTGTTGAATTTAAGGGCGTAATAATTTTTAAAGAAAAATAGATTTTTGTAAAATTGTAAATAAATGTTTCCCCCCCCCCAACTTCAATGATTCAAATATATTTGAAATATATTCGAAAAAATTGTGTTTTATGTAATTATTATTAATGTTTCTAAAAATATAATAGGCAGTATATAAATTTGTTTCGAAAGCATCGGTAACAGTTCATTTGCGTATTTTATAAAATCTTTACAGGAATGAATTCAAAGCGCCTTCTTCTTGTTCCCCGTTATTTTCGTGACATGGATCAGATTTTATTTATTGTATTCTTCATAATTCTCATTTTTTTAATTTCAGAACTTATAATATTATTTTCTTTTTGTTTTCGTAGTTTTATCCTTTTCTTACTAGAAGAGTTATTCTAATTTCTTAAAAATCTTTACCGTGTAACTCAAATTTCCTATTTTTTTTTCCAACAATTTCTGAAAGATTTTAGTTTTCACTTTTATGTTTTTGATAAGGATTCCTTTTGTTCAGGAAATATTTGTTGAGACCACAGATTCCTTGACAGCAACAAAATGCAAACAATTGTTCTTCTATTCAATAGTTCATGGGATGGATTCCCGCCGTGTGGTTCAGAATGCATTTGAAGCTGTGCAGAAAGGACCGATGCTTATGTGTTGAGTTTGTGTTTCATCAATCAAATGCAAAATTTGATGTTTTCATTGAGAAAATCATGTGAATGTAAGATGAGATCCTTTCTACGAAGTACTTGAGTGAAGAGTGCAGCTCCTTTCTTGGAAGCACCTGTTTGATTGATTTGCTCAACCTCTTGGGAAATTTGCTCCTCTTCGTAGGTCGGGGAAAGGGAGTCCCGCTGCTTTAAAACTCGCCATACATTTTCGTCAAGCCTCGGAAGGAGGATGGTGACATTTACCTGCAAACTTTCGGATCGTTATCTGCACCTGAGATCGATTTACCTGTGGGGGTTCTCCGGACGGTCGCTGCGATTGCCATCGGGGTGACGCCAGTAGACGGGCGGGGGTGCGACGCTGCTTCTTCCCGTCAAACACACGGGCATTGTTTTTGTTTTCCACTTTTCAACCTAAATTAAAAAGTAGAAAAAAGTTTGATTGGTATTTTCATAAAACCAAAAACAAACTGCAAAAGATTTACGATTTAAAGGTTTACGATTTAAAACCTAAAACGGACATGATGAGCGCGATTAAAACATCAAAAAAACTTTAGAAAGGTATCCATCTCAATTAAGAAAACATGAATTAAGAAACTTCAAAAAAATGGAGGAAGAGTGCATCCGTAATCTAAACCGAGACTTCGAAGATTTCGCTTAATATTTGTTTTGTTTGAAGAATTTGAAAGAAGATTCCCTGACTTAATTAGGTTGAAAGAAATACTCAATTTTATGATATTTCCATTTAATGAAAATGTCAACATTAGTAGTATATGTCCGGTCTTCAGGACACTCAAAAAACGCTATATTTTTTGCAAAATAAGACCTATTTTGCAAGTTTTATAGTTGTTTTTTGATGAAAAATTGTAAAAATAGAACATTTTCAATTTTTAACAATTAAACAAAAAAGTGTTTTTTCAATAAAAAGTGATGATTTTTCACCATAAAATGCAGTATTGTTAGCTTTTTTAAGCTGTTTTATGGTAAAATTTAGATAAAATTGAGTTTTTTGTAGTTAAAATTTAAAGGAAAAAGTATGTTTTTTAATAAGAAATGCAATGTTTTGTAAGTTCATTGAAAAGATAAGATAAAAGCCGTTGTAAGTGTTTTTTTAAAAAGATAAAGATTTAAACTTCTTCCAACTAGTAATCATAATATTTGTCATTTATTTTACCTTTGTAATTGAATAGTGCAACAGAAAGTTTACATATATTTTATTCATACATTATTTAGATGTTGCAAACTAACCATTATCATTCACCTTTACATATTTTGCTGATGTGTATTTGACTAAGCTTTTATTTTGATAGTTGATTGAGTCACAAATTTTCACTGGTAAACCCTTTTTACTCCTTTTTTTCTTTCGTAATATTTGTCTACTTATTAATTACCCTCTCTCGTCATTCTTAATGGCATTACAAATAACTTATTATGAAAAAGTTACTGCACGAACTTGTGTTTATTCTTCGTAATTAATTTGCGTTTTAAATTTTTCTTGATGATATTATATTTAATAAATAATCACTTTGATATTGAAAAATGTTTATGATAAAAAAAAAAGTCATTTATTTTCGTTTCGGAAGTAAATGTGTTTTCACTCATTTTAAAGTTGGAAAATGTGTGTTTATATGACAGTCATGAGTTAACATCACAATGGATTGTTTTTAACTTTAATAACTTTTATTCATTGGGTTGTATTTTTGTAGAACATAAAAGAAATTTATGTTAGTTAAAAAAATTAATAAAAAAATGTATCATCATTGAAGTCCACTTTATTTTAACTACATATATTATGTTAATTTTACGTAGATTAACCAACTGTATTAAAAACATTACACATATGTGACTCTAAAAAGTCGTTGTGTTTGTGCGTCTTCTTTTAGTTTAGCGTTTCTTCGCTGTCATTTTTACTGTCGAAAATTGAAAAAGGGAAGATTTTGTGTGCTGTGAATTCTAACAAAAATAAGTTAATCTAAGCAGATCACGCAGCTTTTGTTTGTCTTTTTATTTGCATTCATTCATCCTGTCCTTTGCTTATTGCGAATGCTTAAAAAAGTTGCTTCACAGCGAAAAAGAGAGCTTTGGTCTTCGGTTCAGTATTCATGGGTTCGACCCCATCTAATTTAAACCTCATGTGGAGGAGGGGGGGGGGATGAGCGACGAAGCAAGCAACTTTTTTTTAGTGTTAGAAAAGGAATTGCTGAAACAGCTGCTTCTGTGTCAATCTCTAAATAGTTAAAAAATCTGTTAAAAGTCGAATCCATTTGAATTGTTTGAAATGCCTCCTTGACGGTGATGATGTTGCCATTCTTAGAATAGTTATGTTTGGTTTACTTCATTATCAAATCTAAGAAAAATAATGGAAAAGCTTAAATTTTATATATATATTTTTTTTTTATTTATGAGTGAATTGTTATTATTTCAACAGTTTAATTATCATCTCAACAATATTTTCATTTATTAATCCTTCTTAAAAATATTTTAAATTAACCCTTCTTTGCATGATTTTTTCTTTATTGGTGAAATAAATCAAGTTGATATAATTCATGTTCAAAATTAAAGGAAAAATGGTTAAAAAAATCTTAGTATATATTTATAGTATAAATTTAGCAAAAAACAATATGCTAAAAATTTCCATCATCATCCAAAATTAGATCATTAGCTTAGTACTCAATAGAAATAAAAGAGGAAAATAACAGAAACACGTGTTACAAACCTTTCTTCCACTCATTTTCAATTTTTTAGCAATAGAAACTCTAATATAATAAAACAAAATTATAAAAGAAATCATACGTTTATTGCAACTACAACAAACAGCGGAATGAGACAACTTTAAGTACTGATAATGACACTTGTTTATTTTTGACAGCTATGTTTCTTTGCATGCAATGGACATTAAAAAGGTATCCAAACACGATCAACTTAAAGTGAACTTGTTCTTTTATATAATTTTTGGGCATTATAGGTTATGATGGAAATTTCCACCACTATGCAAAGAAGGGTTAAAACAATTGAGTACACGGAGTTTTTGTTCAGTGCACTCGAGAAATGAAGTTGAACTCGATTTTAAAGAAGTTTTTATAAATTTTTAGCAACACTTTCTAATACTTGAAAAATAATTTTATCACTTTAACGGCCATTTTTTTTTATAATGTCGTATATATTTTTTACATTGTTTATTTTGTAGTTTTATTACTATTGCCTATCTAACAACACTTTGTTTTTTAAACTATAAGCAGAGCTTGCATAGTTTTAATTCATTGAAAAACAAATTATGTATAAAAAACCAATATTCAAGGATGAATTTGCGTGTATAGTTATCATAATTGTTAATATGTATATATGTGTGTGTACACACATACATACGTAACGTATTTATTAACAGAATAATATTACTTCCATTATAATCCTTAATGAACTTAGTAGTCTGTGAAACCCTTCGAAATTATTTATTTACGATTCGTGGTTACAGTTTATTTTTTTTACGAAGAACCGGAGCTGTGAACTTATAATGTGATATTATCTCACTCTTTTTAGATTCTCGGATTATAACCAAAACAAATCTTTTATCGACAAGAAACGAAAGGAAATCAAAACCAGCCAAAATATTTTTCGCATTTCTGCGGATCTATTTACACTTTCTTAAAGTCAAAATATGTAAACGTTAACCTGGTATTTTCTCTTACATTACTTGTTTGAACCCTGTTTTTTTTTTTTTTTTTTTTTTTTTTTTTTTAATAATATACTTTACTTTATATATCCGTGCATTCTTTTAGTTTTTTGGTGTTTCAAGCTTTGGTGATTTAATGTTTGTTATGTCTGCGAATTCCCAATCCGGTCGAATTTATTTTTATTTTGTTTTCTAAATGACTCTGTTTTTCCGTTAAATGCGGGGCGTTTTTTCCCCTATCATTTTGAAAACAACTCATGTATGACAATCGGTTGAGAAAGTTTCGTGAATTCTCAATTTGTGTTAGTGACAGAGAAATTATTTTTAAAAGAAATGTCTGAATGTAATTATTTTCCAGTAAAATAAAAAAAAATTGTTTTTCCGCGCACTTTCTGACATGATGAAATAATTTTGGGTTCATGGAAGAAAACAAACGTATCCAAATGATTGAAAAAGTGATATCATTTTATGAGTATATTTGGATTTAGATAAGTGCACTTGTAAATTATTGTCATAAGCTGTCGGTTAATAATAATGTTCTTGCGAAGAATTTGCTCAACCATTTTTTTATTGTGATATAATTATTTGTTTATGATATTAATGATGGGTTATGGATTAAGGTTGCAAAAATAATATTGAAATTTGAAAAGCATTTCTAAATTCGCCCATAAGCTTTTTCATTTGTGATGAAAAGTTCGAAAAAATTATGGACTATTGACATTATTTTTTACCCTACTTTTCATTATGTTCAGATGATTCGACTCCATATTTTACTTGGAATGAAGAATCAAGTGAGAAATATTCCGCGTAAAAGCAAATTCATGTTTACACGATCGTATATGGGCAAATGCTTAGCCAGTGGAACACTTAAAATTGTCAATCAAGATTTTAAATGCTTATGACGTAAATATGAACTCACATGCTCTTTTTTGGTTTTAAAGACGTTAATAAAAGCTTTTATCAAGGATATTCTTTAATAACAATGAAATGTGATTTTGACAAAATCGGATTTTCTTTTTTAATTAGAATGTAACCTTAGAAAATGATCGAACATTTTGTATGTTCCGCATAAGAATATGTAAAAGTATGATATGGGTGCTAAATAATGTTTGAAATTATTGTTGGTTAAAGATGTTCATAATAAATTTGAAAAATACAATCTTTTTATTCAGTATTCAAAAGATTCGAATGAAGTAAACTGAAATCATATCTTGATTGCTACAAATTTGCCAAAATTTCGAATTCGAAACTACTTCTGTTGTTTATTATGAAGAATAGTTATGATGCACCACTATCAGCGCCCTCTCGTACGAAAAGATGCGAACTCAAAATGAAAATGGAATAAAATAATTGCGAAAATGCTTTCGTGTCATTAATTTTTCATTAAAGTGCGAATCAAGTCCTCTTAAGTGAGTACAAAAAAAATGATTCCTTATTCCCGAATTTTTAAGGGAAATTTAAAATTTAATGTATGTGTGTTAGTTTTATACTATAAACTTCCTTGATTCCCAACCTTTTTTGTGCCAAGCCTTTCTAAAATCCCTATGCCCTTCCCTTTCATGTTACATATACATAATTTTTAATATTAAAAAACTGAATTTTTCACTTAAGAAACTTAAATGATAGGTTTTAGAAAGGAACTTAAAAGGAAAACTTAAATGATAGGAAATTTTTAACGAAATTCACTAAGTAAATTTTCAAAACGTCATGAAAAACTAAAATTTATTCGAAATAATTTCATTATTTTTCTATAACAATTTAAATTTTTAATCCTTACGCTTGATGCTTACTGCGCAGAGATCTTATGTTAGGTTCTATTTTGGTAGCTTCAGTCTCCCCGTTGTGTTATATCGAGACGATTTTTGTGTACTTATTTTTATACCAATAAATCATCTATAGCAGGGGTGGCCTTGGGATCCGGGGTCTACTCCACATTTAAAAAGTCGAGGCGGTCTACCAATGGCAGAGCTATATTAACGTACATATTTATTTTCGGTAACAACAAAAAATGGTAAATTATGTAATTTTTCTAATAAAAAAACTTAATATTAATATTAAAATAAAAATTTACTGACGAAAATAATCAAAGTAATCACATCCTATTCACTTCGTTTAGTTGAAATTTGGCACTGTATATCTGAGACACGTTTATCATATTGTGGCTGGTACGAGCTTATTACAACGCATAAACACGAAATTAAATGTTCATCTGTTAATTGAGACTAATGTTTGTTTTTTGTTCATGGTTGAAAAAGCAGATTCGCAAAGATACCTCGATCCAAAGTATGATTTCAAATACAAAATCAATTTATAAATATTTGGAAACGTTTCCTCAGAAATTAATTTCGAAAAATCAGTATCGCTAAATATGCTCTGGATTTAAGATATATATCGCATCTTAATTTAATAATTTCTTCCTCGACCGTGACTGATGTGATATCTATTAAATATCCTATTTTTTGAGATACTCCATCAATGTTGACATTTTCATTAAATGAAAATATCATAAAATTGAGTATTTCTTTCAACCTAATTAAGTCAGCGAATCTTCTTTCAAATTCTTCAGACAAAACAAGTAAGTATATTAAGCGAAATCTTCGAAGTATCGGTTTAGATTATGGATGCACTCTTCCTCCATGTTTTTGAAGTTTCTCAATTCATGTTTTCTTAATTGAGAAGCCTACCTTTGTATAGTTTTTTTTAATGTTTCAACCGCGCTCATCATGCCCGTTTTAGGTTTTAAATCGTAAACCTTTAATTATAAATCTTTGCGAAGTTTGTTTTGGGTTTTAAAACGTAAATTGTAGTAAATTTTTATTTTAAATAATTCATTGATTCTATGTCATTAGTCATAAATTAAATTGTTAATATACGAGGTCATTATCGGGATGGTCGTGTGGACTACCTAAAATGTCTTCACGGTCTACCTGTCGACCGCGGTCGACGTCAAGGCCACCCCTGATCTATAGCATGAAATCCACATTCAGCTAAATATGAAGACGGAAACTGTAACAACAGTTTTCTTGCACTTTTGATTGAATTTGAATATTTAACTCCTGTTTCCTCAGAAAGTCATGCCACCGTTCCTTTTATATTAAATAAAGTTTTAAATGACTCATTATTCTGCATTTCTTCGAGTTCTTCATGATACTGAATAGTTGATATATCAGACAAATCTGCTAACGTTGGCTGCATCATCCATGTTGAAAAATCAATTTGTTTTAAATCAGAAAATCAACCGATAGAATTTTCAGATGATCGACAATAACAAGTAAAGCAGTACCATTTACTTCTCATTTTTGAAACCAATGAAACTGTTCAAAGTTTTTCTCGTTAACATAACTAAATATGAATAATGAAACCAATATTTTCGCTTTTGCATCAACAAGAGTTTTATTTGTTCCTTGGAGTTGCTTGTTTAAAATATATAGTTTTTTTTTCAAAGATACTGGCTCACAAATGCTTTACCATCGACTGATATTTTTTCAGATTTGTCGCTTAAAATATCACTGAGAGTATCAGTTCCATAAATCTTTTCAAGCAGTTTCCTTTAGAGAGTCATCTTACTTCAGTGGTGAATTAAAAGTCTTGTATGGTCTGCAGTTTGTTCTTCCCAAAATAGCTTGAAGAGATCCTTCATATCTGGCATTAGATTTAATAGCATTAATACACTTTATTACTGAATACAATACTACATTTTTAACAGGCGAAATGTTTTTAGCTATCAAGTTTTTCATTGGTATATTATTGACATCAATGTATTTTTTTTTTTTTTTAACTTATTATATATTTCTTTGGAGGTATTGGTGCTTTCCAATCTTTTACAGAACATTTCTTTAGCAAAATATCTTACGTTAGTTATCAATACTGTCTCATTGTCTATCAAAACCGATTCGTCCATTTGAACTGAGAATTTTCTTGTTTTCAGCTTTTCAACTAGATTCCCCCCCCCCTCAATATCTTCATTCATTTCGTCTATTCTTCCGCTAACAGTATCGTTACTAAGTGACATAGTCTTTGTCATCTTTTTCAAGAATCGTTTAAGAAATGCTGATATTGACGGTTTTATTAATAAATTCTCTCCTATAGTATGATTTTTCCCCCGATTTAGCGATGAATAAAGAAATTTGATAACTAGCCTCAATAATATTAATAATGAAGCGTGAGCAGTAAATAAGGACTTTATTGTTGTTCTTTTTTCAAAATTTTTCTTTAAAGTTTAATTCAAATCTGAATTAATAAAAGCATTACGTTTCGCCTTCCAACGCTCCTCGAGACGAACTCGTTTCATTGATTCGTTGGTCAAGCAAAAAGGAAACCGCTCATCATGGAGAGCAATCAAGTATTGACGAACTTTTTATTTTGCTTGCATTTTAATATGGGCTGAAAGAAATATTAGGTTGGGGAAAAAGTAATCCATTATTTTTTCGGCAAACGTCTGTAGTGATCAATATCTCGTGAGGTGTCTATCAAACAATTTCAGATGTATGCTCGTTGGAAAGGTGATATTGGACACTAAAATATCCTCTTGCGGTTTTTTCTTTGATTCATTCAGATACGAGTACAAGGTTTTAAAAATGGAAGACAACAAACAGAAAATTCGATACATTTTACTTTTTCTCTTGTAACGGCGAAGAAGATAGCCGGGTGGCTAAAATTGTGAAAGGTGTTTATCGTCCTATATAAGACTGTAACAACCAGTTACGTACAATTTTTGTTTCGTCGATTCCGTTCGGGTATTTTTGATGTTAGAGATGCGCCTCGCATGTGGATACAGCATCGTCGAAAATGTCTATAAAATATCAAAAATGCTCGAAGTTAACCGCATGATAGCAGTCGTAAAGCGCAAGACTTAAAAATCTACATGAAAGCTGTTTTAAATCTTTTTACAAAGTGAATCCAAAAGAAGTTACATAAAGTTCACGTAAAAATAATGGATTTCTTTTTCCCCAACCTAATATATATAACATCAGTTAAAAACTAAATGTATTTGTTTAATGTGACATAGAGTAAATGTATACACATTTAGTTAAATGTATATAACACATTTATACCACGTTAAAATAACATATTTTTCGACATATATCGTGTCGTGTCCTCTTAACAATCAAATTTGCCCCCTGTTGGGGAAACACTGGTTTATATACTAGGAATATGCTGTGTAGAACCATGATAATAAACCACGCTTTGCAATCATATTATTTAACTGTAATAATTTATTATAACTAACATTGTATTAGTTTATGACAAAATTTATAAGCATTACTTTTATGTTAGAATGTTCTTCATTATTTCATGGTTTCATGACATTAAAAACAAATTGTTATTTATTGGAAAGGAAAGATGTCAGCTGATTTATATTGAATTCATGTAGAATGATGCAATAAAAGTTAATGTGTGCGTGAAACTTACTCCAATTTTTATACTCATTTCTTTCTAATTAAATTTTCACATTAGTTTTGGCATCGAATTACTTAAGTTGATTGAAATAAGTGTTCATTTCTGTGAAGATACACTGTTCGATGTACAGGCCTTTTTTGCAGTAAAGGGTTAATATGACTAGCTTGAAAAACTTTCGGGAAGACTGCGAGTATCTTCATCTGTAATGGAAATCAAACGCATGAACGCCAACTGATGTATATACCTCGTTACTGTAGAAAATTTTTTTTTACTGTATTTTCAAAAAGAATACATTTTTGTAATTTAAAGAGTTATCACACTATTTTTGAGTTTTCTCGTTATTGATATTTTGCTCAGTTTATATATATAATTTATTTAATTATTTTTCATTTATTTATAATGTAATGTAAAAAATGTCTGCTCTTGAGTGAACAGTTCGAAAAAAAAAGTATATATATTTTCAAAAAACGTCTTATATATTTGAACTATCCAGTCAGTGTATGAGTGGGAATGTTGAGTATTCGTAAATTAAGGTTGCCTTGTCGCCCAACCTGTCTAGTGGTTAGCCTAACTGACCAGATGGGTGGGACCTAGGTTCGAATCCTGGCTCGGGCATGGATGTACTTTCTCTCTCTTTCTTGTCTTTGTCCTTTCTTTGTGTGTGAATGGTTGCCTATGGCATGGTACCTATGGCATATAAACGGGTACCTATGGCATGTGTGTACTGAGGAAGTCGGACTCCACACCTAATATGGTTCAGTTGGAAAAGTGGAGCAGCGCACCCCATATTGCCAGCCTGGCTGGCACACGACAACAACAACAACATTGTTTTGATTTAAATTACATTGATTACTGATGTTTTTTTAGAGTATTTTGCGCACACTTGGCTATAAGCAATCGATTCCTTTCCATTAAAAGAGCATCTTTTTTGTAGTTAGAATTATGAATTTAAATATTTTATATATTTAGTTAGTTGTACAAATGAATTGTTGCTACAGATTGTTTTTTAATCTTATGTTCAAAAAAGTATTAATTTCAACCTTTTTTTTT
>JAPDSC010144079.1:0-12401 GCA_026290005.1 Latrodectus geometricus
AAACACTTCAAAACTTCTAACATTAAAAAACATTAATATATAGGAAGATTATAAAAATAATTTTTTATTAACTATTTGATAGTTATGTGTACGTACTATAAATTTTTCTCTCGTTGTATCTCACGATTTAATTCAGTTCAGTTTTCTAACGATATTTCCTATTTTATAGATAGTTGTTCCTATTTATACATTGTGTGCGAAGGAGAAACTGGAAAATTTCCAAACACTTTTCCAGATAGAATGCAGAAAAAGAATGTATACATTAAATCGCTTGACAGACACTAGTATCGAACTCAAGGCCTTTTATGTTGTAGATGGTAAAACTAACATGAATAAGATACATACAAGACACACATTTGCAATTCCCGCATTGCTGACTTTATTTGCTTTATTCCACATAGTAATCATTCCGCTATTAATAATACTACTTCATTTTATTTATTTATTTTTTTTTTTTGCTGTCTAATAACACATTCACAACTCTCTATAACAGCTATAAATATCATTTTACTAATCGTTCACATAATGCATTTGAAATTACCTGCTTTGTTTGCGTTAGTTGTAATGATTTTTCTCAAAATAAATAAAATTTTAAAAGCTCTGAAATTTAATATTTTTACTAAAAAATTTAATCTTTTTATTTTTTTAAATATTTTTAAGTAATGTAAATGTTTGTAGTAACGTAGTAATTTTGATGTAAACGCATTATGAATAATTACAATATGCATCATTTTTAGGAACGCTCTGATTTGTCTTATATAAGACAAATCAACTTATCTTTAATATCAACTTATATTAAATTTAACTTATAAGTTAAATATGTAGAAAATATATAAAAAATGCTAATTAACTTTAAAAAAAAATCAATCTGCTGAAAATTTCAAATAGAGGTAACACAATAGTGAATTTATTCAAAACAAAAAGAAATAAGGGAAGAAATGAATATTTAATTAAATGAAAATGAGCTCAGCAGATTACAGCCTGAGAAAATAGCTAGAAAATGATTCAGAAATTTATATTATCATTTTATTTTTATGCTCCGGCGAGCCCGTTCAAAAAGTGCAAATTGTTGTTATGCATAAAGACGCCAAATCGAAATCAACCTTCGAGAGTAATCTCGAAGGTCAAGGCCAAAGCCTCCTAGAAAGAGAAGGAAAGTTCTACCTAAAGAGAAGGAAAGTTCTACCTAAAGAGAAGGAAAGTTCTACCTAAAGAGAAGGAAAGTTCTACCTAAAGAGAAGGAAAGTTCTACTTCTTTCTAGGAGGCTTTGATATCACCCTCAGAAGATAAAGATTCGTTATGGTGAAATCTCCAACAGAAAAGTGGAGTGAAAATGACCCTCTCCTTTTTGTCAGGGGGTAGGAAATGTCCTCTTCTCGCACCGTCCCAGGAGCTGTTTCTAGAAACGCTGCACTCAAAAGGTAAATCTTATTATTACAGTGTATTGGTTCAGGTTCAGTTCAAACCCTTGTTTATCATAATATATATAAAAATTCGTCAAAAATTAGAAAAAAAATCAGCAATTCTTTTTAATTTTTTTCAATACGTCAGCCAATTTTCGTTATCAGACATCATCTTTACTTCCGGAACGCGTTCCTATCCAAAACGCAGGTTATCGATTCCACCGAAATTTTAATCCCCCTTTTCTTTCATTATCGTTTCCGCCGATGAGCTTAACCCCCTCTTTCCCATACCTATTGATATCGCCGCGATCAAGTAAATAGAGGAATTTATGATACAACACATTTGGCAGCTTATCCATTGCGAGAGTTTCAAAGTTTGTAGACTATTTATTAGAAAACTATATTGATGAACAAGAGGCAAAATTTCCACCTACAATGTGGGCCAAAGCCGATGCTTCATCAGAAAATACAACTAACGCATGTGAATCATTTCATTCACATTTTAATGCTTGTTTCTATCACACGTATCCTCACATTATTCATTTCGTGGAAGTTTTATTGCAGAGCCAGACAGATTCTTACATTCGAATGTCTAGTACGAAAGAAGAAAGACCAGTTTCAAAGACAATCCTCCAAAGGCGTGAAAATTTGCATAAAGTGATTAGTAAGTATTTGAAAGGCAGCTTCACCAGGATTGCTTTTGTAAAGTTTGCTAGTCATAAATTTAAACCAATATCACCATAAAACTTTCATATATTTAACATGGGAAGGAAATTGTTCAATTTACAACTCTCAACCAGAAT
This sequence comes from Latrodectus geometricus, assembly GCA_026290005.1. NCBI lineage: Eukaryota > Metazoa > Arthropoda > Arachnida > Araneae > Theridiidae > Latrodectus > Latrodectus geometricus. Next base: position 2,208 of record JAPDSC010144079.1, read on the forward strand.
TATTCTTTTAATATATTTTAATTGCTAATTTTAATAAAAATGCTAGATTGATAATGCTCTATTTTCCATAATATGAATGACATATAATATGAAAAATGTCGCCGAAACGCGCCAAAGATAAATTCTTAATCTCTGAAACGGCGGAAAAGTAATAACTCTGGAAAAGGGGAAGAAGACATTCGGCGGAAACGATATGTAGGGGTAACTACTGATAAGATTTTCGGGGGTTTCGGAATACTCTGCGGCGGAATCGAAGACTGGCCATCCAAAAAGGAAGTACCGGAACGACGTTCCGGAGCGTTCCGGCTCGACAGCACCACTGGTCCGCCATAATAGGTTTACTTAAAACTTTACAGTTTTACGTTGATTATATCGTCACAGGTGAGCAGGAACAGTAAATATAATACGGAAAATTTAATGTAGTTTCGATTAGTATAAAATATTCGCTTTTGAAGGAACTTTGTGCACAATTTATTTAGTAAAAACAACAACACAGCGGAAGTGTGTCGGCGGCAGCGGGGAGAACTTCCGAGTCATTCTTTATTTATTTGTGTATGCTCATTATAAATTTATATAATCATTTTTCGTTCTTATACATTTCTATGTTTATAAATTGAAGGCACCATTAAGCAATTGGGGCCTATAGGTTAAAATATGTCTTAACAAATGAAAACATCCACTTTAAAGTTAAAGGCATATCCAACAATCCCTGGAAGAAAAGAACACTGGCCACGTTTAACTATTTGTTCAGCATTACTTCTTAATCTTCTCATATGGAATTGTCAATTTGCAATCTTTTGGAATGATACAGGAGTGTGGATAAACATACATAAAATGCATCTGTTATCTGCTTTGAAAATTGCTGCCTTCTTTTGTTCTGTATTTCAATTTACAAATATATTTAAAACAGAAGAAGTTGAATATCATTCAGCATTAGAAAGTATTTTTTCTAATGTTAATTGATATTCATATTATATATCATAATTCTTATCTAAGTAATGTGATTTTCACTCAAAGAAGGAATTATATTATTATATATTATTATAATGTTAATCAAAGAAGAAATACTATTATTATTTAATACAGAATTAGAGTGTTAGTTTCACACAGATAAACAAAGGGAAGTAAAGAAAAAAGAATTTTTTTTTTGTAGAGTGCTAGCCAGGCTGACAATATGGGGTGCGCTGTTCCACTTTTTCAACTAAAAGGCAATTTGGTGTGGAATCCGACTTCTTCAGAACACACATGCCATAGGTGCCCGTTTATAGGGTAGGCAACCATTCTTATAAGGAAAGGACTAAGACAGGATAGAGAGAGAAAATGCATTCATATCCAAAGTGAGATTCGAATCCAAGACCTCTCTATCCGATGTCAGGCACGTTAACTACTAGACAGGGTGGGGACAAAGTAGTTAAATTGGAAATATAATGTCTACCTTTAAAAAATTAAAATCAAATAAATATCATGAATTTTACTCTAACCCTTATACCAGTGAAAAATTAAATTTCTTACGTTTTCCACTACGTTTTGTATAAATGGTATTTGTGGGTTCAAATATTATTTCCTTTCATTGTAACTGTTGTAGAAACATGCAGGAATTAACTTTAAAATTTATTCACTCGTTTCATGCGGGATAATGAAAACTTAAGCATTTTTAAACGAAAGTTGCAAATGTCAACGTATGTTTAATGTTTTACATGAAATATACGTCGCAATTGGCACTTTCGTTTAGAAATGCCTAACTTTTTATGCAAGTATTATAGAAATGTAATTATATGTGTATTGCATTTCATGAATGAACTTGTATTACGTGAATGAATTACGTGCATTACATGAAGTAATAAATATAATCCCTTCATGTAATTAGATGAATAAAATGTATTATATGAATGAAAGTGCAAAGTATTTGGCAAATTTTAATCGTTATGAGAACCTTGCGCTTATTGAAATATTTATGTCTGGGGAGAAGTGTTTATTTTTCGTGTCTCAATAAATCCAAATGAAATAAATAATCAACATTAGTAGCAGATACAAGCCCATTACATCCGTTACTTCACTGTTGAAATTGCAACATCATAAAATGCATCACAGGCACATATTAATATTACTCATGAATTTTATTCTTTTTATTCGATTACATCAGAGCTGCAAGAAACGAAAACTAGAGCCCGAATCATGTAAACAACAAAAAATACGCCGCTAACGACCTTTTTCTTGGTGTTATACAAAATGTATAATAGTATTTTTTAGATGCATTTAAAATGTCGAACGATTTCCAGATCATTGATTTCCTTTCTGAAAATGTCAAAACTTGCGGTAATTCTTTTAAATTGCAAACAACACAGTTCTTGTAAAATATTTTACCATCTTATAATACACAAAGAAGATGCAATCAATGTTTCGATATAAAAATAAAGGAACAATAATTTCTACCTAAAATAATTTGAATCATTGATCTATTGAAACATTTAAACTAAAATACAGGAAAACGATTTACATTTCTTTAATATAGAGGAATTTACAACATAGTTTTGATAATTCCAATTTGGATTGTACAACATAAGTGCTTTTCTCAATTTAATTGAGAAATATTCCTGCTTATGGGGATTGTCCAATGATTCTAATTTTTGTCTACACAAACAGAGCAAATATTACGAGAAATATGTTCACATTCTTTTAAAGTCCAAAAATAAATTAGAGTTGAAATAAGTTATTGTGCATAATAAATGTAAAAAATCAAGCGAAATACGGTATTAAAGATTATTATCTTACAAAAATTATATACTAAAAGAAAAAATTATTCTTTTTTTTATTTGTCCACAATATCGCGTTGTTGTAGTTGTTACTGATGACACTTGGCAACACCAAGTCCGTCCGTTTGAAGCCAGAGAAGACCTAAAGCCTGGCTCTAACCACCCCCAGAGGTATTAATTTGTAATGGGAACATGGAGGACATTGCGACCTGACATATATTACGTGCCCCAGTCGCCATTAGTGAACACAACGGATCTTCGGCTAAGCCGGGATTCGAACTCACCATCTTTTAATAACGAGAACGACGCCCTAACCAACCAGGATACCACGGCCATGAATCGTAAAAATCAATATCGTAAATTTTCGTATGAGAAGATGGAAGAACCTAAGGTACTTGTCCAAAATAAAATCCAACAAAATGATTTCACTCTAACACTATATAATGATAGATGTTACTCATATCATCAAAAGGGAACTACTGTAATCTTGATGTAAAATCATTCCACTTAAGAGAGGAATTCGAATTTTATATTATAAAATAGGTTTCGAGTAAATTAAACTCATGACTTATCATTTGGTATATACAGCTCCTGACAACAATACCAGTCCATATCTCAAATGACAAAAAAGCCAACAGAGAAGTCGAAGATTGAGGTAGACATTCATGTGAATGGCTGCAGAATAAGCAAATTGTATAAACACTTTTTGAGTTTTAAAGTTTCTATCTGTATTTATAATCACGGATAAAAAAAAAATCCTAATGGACACAACTTAGAAATTACGTCTACAGCTGCAAAAAAAGTTTAAACAAAAGGTAAAAAGAAAGAGTGCGTCCATCATTTGATAATTCAGTTTTCTTAATGATAGATTCAACATTGACTTTTTCCAGACAGAAGTATAATGACTGAGAAATTATCAATCTTCATTTCATGTAATATTCAGTTTATTTCGCAAGTATACATAGAAGAAGAAAAGATAGAATATGATCAATTGTAACTAATTAACTACTTAAAATTTAGAAAGGAGTGAATCCCGGCTATATTTTATGTATATAAATATCTATTTATTCTCATCAAGCATAATAATAGTATTTATACAATATCTTAATCAATTTAGTTCTTAGGCTGATTTTCTTACAGACAGAACTTAATTCATATTTTCGGAAATGTGATAGAAGCGTAGGTAATTTTCCGAACATGATGATGTTGAACTTTTTTCTTAAAATAAATTCTTACCTATCATTATTTATGAAAAATCATGTTATATTGAGTTGGTAACGTTACTTTTTTGAAGTACGTTTTCGATGTCTTATTTCCATTCATCGAAGCGACATTATCATCATTTTGAATCAATTTCAGGTGACGAAATCACATCAGAATTGAAATTTTCAGACTCCCCACAAACGATGGGGCATTACTGCACGGAATTTTCAACTTTTCAGAGCCTCTATCGGATTAGAATAGATCCTATTACTTTTAAAACAACACTATACTCAATATACTATTGCAGCCTCTGAGAAGTTTAAATTGCGGGAAATACGTCCCAAAATAAATTTGCAATAGGAAAATTTTAATAAAATAAAAAATATTTAAATTATTTTTCGTAGATGACAACATCATCAATGCATTGTAAAACATACAAAATGTTACTCGTCATTGCCGTGCACATTGCCTAGTGGTCAGCGTGCCTGTTGTTAGGAAGGTCTTAGGTTCGAATCCCGTTAAGGCATAGATGTACTTTCTCTTATTCCTGTCTTTGTCCCTTCCTTGTATGAATGGTTAAACGGGTACATATGTCATGCGTGTACTTAGGAAGTTGATCTAAACAACAAATTATGGTTCAGCTGGAAAAGTGGAGTAGCGCACCCCAAATTGCCAGCCTGGCTGTCACTCGACAAAAAAAAAAAAAAAAAAAAAAAAAAAAAAAAAAAAAAAAAAAAAATTACCCGTCCCTAATGGACAAATATATTTATTTGTTGTGGTGAATATTTACAAAAGTAAAAATATGAATGCAAAATATGCTTACTCTATATTCAAGATCTGCAGAAATTTGTTAATTATAAATATGTTATTTTAATTCAAACAATATTCAGAAAAATAGAACATGTATTAAATTCCTTTTTTTGTTGTTTGTACGTCTCTCTGCCTATTTCTATTAACCAATATTTAGAAGAAATAGAAAATGTATCAAATTCCTTTTTGTTGTTGTTCTGTTGCTTTTACATACCTCAGTCTATTTCTAAGTCAATTAATATTCATAAAATATAGATGTATCAAATTTCTGTTTTTGTTGTTGTTCTGTTGCTTTCACATTTGTTGCCTATTTCCGTCAACCGAAAGCTCTTATGTACTTAATTTCCATTTGATCTGATACTAAAAAATTTACTAAATTTGGTATTAACCACCGAACCTTCTCATAATTTTATGTCATATTTAAGTAAAAGAGGAAATTGATGTCTAAAACTATGTCAATGGAATCCAGCTGCAAGTTAGATTAGGTTAATGCAACGCTTTTTTTGGCTGCCTGTCAACAAAAACCATTAAACGCAGCCATATATCTCGTATACCTGATTTATACCTGATTCTAGGCCTTACACACTTGTCTTCATAATAATGGGAGAATATTAGATTCTATGCAATTTTTAACGCACATGAACTCTCTCAACCGGATAGTCTTTGATTCCCTTTAAGACACGTGATTTAGTTAAACAAGATTCAAATCCACTGATTCATGGATTCAATTGTATTTTCTATCGTTAACATTTCAGTGAGCTGTCATCTAGTTTGGATCATGTGAGTAGAGTTTGTATCGGAAAAGTTGGATTGTAAATTATTGGAAGGGGGGGGGGACAAATGATTTTTACTAATTTGTGCCACTCAGGAAAAAATAGAAGATGATATTTGACAGTATCAAAAGGTATGAGATCTCTTTTATAGTCCTTATGTTAGGATCTCTGATTATCAAAATATTACAAAAAAGAATGAGTTCCAAAAATACATAAAAACGTCTTATAATGGCGTTAAATTAGATTAAAAGAAAATTAGAAACAAGAGTTTTAAAACCTAAAATGTACAAAAAAACATTGTTTTTGTGCAAGCGACTTCGGTGGCCAGATTTGTTACAGCGTCGTTGTGTTTGTCGGAAAGTAGTGAGTTCGATTCCCTATCCAACCCAAGATCCGTCATATCCATGAATAGTAGCTGAGGTAGACCAGGGCTGGAAATCTTCGGCTCGGTCCCTGCTTCTAAATTACAAAGATCCCCTTTCAGGCCCACTGGGGCATGGTGGCATGCCCACTGGGGGTTCCCCACTGTATAAATAAAGGCGCCAACAATTTCATCTTTTGTAGTGGTGAAAGGTAAAAATCCTTATAGTCAGGCATTGGAAACTATAATTTTTTTTGTGTGGAGAAATAAACTCTAAAACATCTTAAATTTTCAACTTCTTTTTTATGTTTTTCATTTCCACTTGTACCAAACATTTTTAATTTCTCCAATAATGTCATACTTTTTGCGCAAAAATAAATCTTCATTATATTTTTACACAAAAATATGGCTAGTAATAATATAAGCGCAATAAGTGATCTTAATATATAAATGCTGTTATTAATTAATTCTCTCAGCGACAAAAAGTGGATTGTAAAATGTTTTAAATCTTTATTTTTTGCCGTAGAATCTTCTTCCTTTACAACCTGTGAAGTTCAATATGCAGTGATTTATTTATCAGCATGTATCCCCCTTTCTTTTAACGATAATAATCAGTGTGGGTGCTGTCACGAATATTCTTGATATCGTTGTGTTTCATTTGAAGGAAATAAGTCACTTTATTCTAAATTTAAATACAAAATTTTTCTAGAAGGATATTTGCTTTAGTTATTACTGGACATATGCTCAAACTGAATTTTTATATTAAAATCTTTTATGCTGTGTTTTCACAGAAAATCCAGTGGCGTTGTCTGTTCTGAATCATTGTAATCACTATTTGAATCAGTTTTTTAATTCAGAGTTATTACTACAAAATTTCACTAGAGACATTTCTCCACTCTTTATTAGTTCAATTTGAAGCTGCTTTTTGTTTAAGTTCATCAAACATATCGTACAAAAAATGTCTGTCACTAATACCGGTGACGTATATTTTTCCCTTTTGTTTCATTATAACTGAAAAAGCATCCTAATTTCGCAGTGCGGTTCACTAACGTATCTATCTTAAGCTCATAAGTCTTAACTAAATGCTTCTTTCTCTCCCACCAAAGAATGAATTGAAAATAAGCATTTGTTAAATATGAGATACGAAACTATAAATGAGTTCATGGAACCATGCAACTCTGCAAGTAACATCTTTCATGTAAAACATTAATATTGTAAGAGGAAATTTGATAAATTTTTGCCTGGTTGGCTAAGGCATCGTTCTCGTTACTGGAAGGTAGTCGGTTCGAATCCCGGCATAGCCTAAGATCCGTCGTGTTCACAAATGGCGAGTAGTGCACGTAAATTATATGTCGGGTCGCAATGTCCTCCATGTTCTCAATTCCAAATTAATACCTCTGGAGTTGGAAGCAGGCTATGGGTCTTCTCTGGATCCAATCTCTAAATCGGAAGATCCAGATACGGTGCTGCCATCTATGAGCCAAAAGTCGTACTTCCACCTTCGAATGGGGGTGCTCTATTCATAAACGGAAGGTGTTCTTTCTGATGCACCTAGTTCCTAACGCTAAGTCCCATTAATAACAACAAATTAATGTTTTGGTGAGGAAGCATAAATTTCTTTGTGCTTTATCAGGATGATACCTAAGGGTGTATGTAAAATGTTCTTATTTCTTCCTCATACTCTGAAAATTTTGTATCATAACTAATTTTTCATATTCATTCAGAAATTCCTTATAAAAATAAATCGACTGCAAATAGTTTTTCCGGCAATTTCTTCGGATATTTGTAATCACTTTGGGTCCTCTTTTAATGCATTTTTTTTTACTCTTTATTGTTCTGTACTTTATTTCTCTTAATATTTTTCTTAAAATATTCACATTTTGTTATTTATTTTTGTGATCTTGCCACCACATTTTCTGCTTCTCAAAATCTCTCCATAGCTTCATGTATAAACCTGTTTCATTCCTACTGAATCTGCAGTGTCCTTCCATAGCATTGAATAGTCCTTCTCTAGCACGTAAAAAATGCTACACCAGGAAGAAATGCAGATAACAAAATGATATTTATTGGACAAATATATTATACTAGAAATAAGAAGTGATTAAATTTTCAAAAAATTTGGCTGGATAGACCCTGAGAAATAAGTACCCAGAACAACCACCTTTGGCAGTAATAACAGCAGTTATACGCCTGGGCATTGAGTCAAACAGAGATTGGATTGCATGTACAGGTACAGATGCCCATGCAGCTTCAACACGATGCCACAGTTCATCAACCGTAGTGACTGGCGTTTGGTAAAGAGCCAGTCGCTCGGCAACCATTGACCACACGTTTTCTATTAATGAAAGATCTGGAGAACGTGCTGGGCAGGGCAACAGCCGAACATGTTCCGTATCAAGGAAGATCCGTTAAATACCGGCAACATGCGGTCGGGCATTATCCTGCTGAAATGTAGGGTTTCGCAGGGCTCGAATAAAGGGTAGAGCCACGGGTCGTAACAAACCACAAATCTAACGTGCACTGTTCAAAGCACCGTCAATGCGAACAAGAGGTGACGGAGACGTGTATCCAATGGCACCCCATACTATCACGCCAGGTGATGGGCCAGTATGACGATGACGAATGCACGCTGCCAGTGTGCGTTCACCACGATGCCGCCAAACACAGATGCGACCATCATGATGCTGTACACAGAACCTGGATTCATCTGAAAAGATCACGTCTCGCCATTCGTGCGCCCAGGTTCGTCGTTGATCACACCATTGAAGGAGCTTTTGTCTATGACGCAGCGTCAAGGGAAGCCGCAGCCATGGTCTCCAAGCTGAGGGTGCATGCTGCTGCAAACGTCGTCGAGCTGTTCGTGCAGATACTTGTTGTCTTCCAAACGACCCCATTTCTTGACTCACGGCTCGTAACGTGGTTGCACGATCCATTACGGTCATGCGGATAATATGCCTGTCTTCTCGGCTGTTAGTGATAGGTGGCCGTTGAGATCCCGCATGGCGTTCCGTATTACCTTCCTGAACCCATCGATTCCATATTCTGCTAACAGTCATTGGATCTCGACCGACGCGAGCAGCAATACTGCGATAAGATAAACCGCAATCCCGGTACGCTACAATTCGACCTTTATCAAAGTCAGAAACATGCTGGTACGCATTTCTCCTTCTTACACGAGGCATCACAACAACTTTTCACCTGGCAACAACGTTCAAATGCAATTTGTGTATGAGGAACCGGCTGAACAATTTCCTCATTTAAACACAATGTCGCTACTGGCGCCTGCTTTGTCTGAATGCGCTGAAAAGCTAATCATTTGCATATCACAGCACCTTCTTCCTTTCGTATAAATTTCACGACTGTAGCATGTCGCCTTCATGGTGTAGCAATTTTAATAGCCAGTAGTATATATATGAATGCATATATATATATATATATCTGTGTGTGTGTGACTAGGATACATCCTTGACCTTCTGCGCAACCCTTTTTAATTATATTTCCTTAGCGATGTTATACAGAATGATTGTAGAATGTTAGAGCATAAATTAAAATATAACTCTCGTTTGGATAATTACTATTATGAATATATTATGGAAAACTTTATTATCCTTAAATATCTCAGAAATATCCTTTTCTCTTCTTTTAAGCCTTGATCCAATGAATACTAGTGAGCGAAAAATGATTCTTAAGAAATAAATCAAACTAAAATAATTTGCTATTTGACTCAAACAGTCTTACACTAGCTGTAGCAAGTTCTAGTACCATTAATTTGTATTAAACTACAGTTTTTAAAAACAATTAGCTCTCCAAATACCAAACGGTTTTCAGATTAATGGCTTTTATTTATGTTTTAAGAAAATTAAACTGAATTTTTATTTTATTTTATGCTGTTAATAATGTGTTTCAGATTCAATTCTAAATGTCGATTGCCTGATTGGTTAGTGCGTCGTTCTCATTATCAGAAGGTAGTGAGTTCAATTCCCTTTTTTAACTTAAGTAGCAGTTCAAGTAGTATATATCTTCTGCTTGGTCATTGCCAGATTGCTTCCACCTTACTGATAAAACCAAACTCAAAGCTAGGTACATAGGTGGGACAACACTTGAGTACTGTATTGTTTTAATTGTAAAAATGCAAGTTTAATTTTTATTCTTATTTTATTTTGCTATTCATTTTTTTCTTGTAATAAAAAGTAATTCTATTATTGTACAAAAAGTGCTGTAAAACAAAAGATTTTCATTATATTTGGGAGATGTATAAAATATTGTAAAAATATTTAATTTTTTCATTTTATCT
>JAPDSC010144081.1:0-11306 GCA_026290005.1 Latrodectus geometricus
ATATATATATTGCAGATTATAAATGAAAAAGCTCATTTTAATTGTTTAATTTTGAAAATTATAGTTCTACAATATGAGAGTTCCCTATTTTAAATACAATAATATTTATAATTGGATTTTCCTCAAAGTAACAAATTGTGGCAAAATAAATATTTTATTATTGAGATTCTTTTCATTTCATAAATCATTTTAACTTGAATTCAGCCAAATATTTTCTTAAATGTTTATGCTTGCTTGGCACAAGAATTGTAAATGCATATCATGTTTTTTATTATATTTTCATTAAATTCTATGCCAAATCTTGTGCATAAATGAAGATTTGTTAAATTCATAAGATATCGTATGGTAACAGCGCTGAATTTCTAATTTATTTAGTATCAAGAGAAGCATGTGTTCCAAATCTATTTAATCTCTTAAGAAGTTCTTTATTTATTCTTAAATCATTATATCTATTACTAAAACAGCAAAATAATTTCGTTTCTTGTTTACCATGAAAAATATTTATAAATTTACATTTAGAAGAAATGAATTCCGTTGATAACAAAATATAATTTATTTATCTATTATTAGAATGTTTTGGTTGAATAATATATGTATATGATATAAATAATGCAATGTACATTTATTTTCACTTTTATAAAACATATTTACATGAGTCACTTTTGTCGTCTGAGATTATGGGCTGATACTTTTGATATCTGAGGCTAGAGGAAATATCTGAAAATATGAGAAGATATTCTCTTGAAAAGAGTCTGGATATGATTGACTTTTCTGGAATGTAATGCACATAAATACAATAAAAATATAAAACTTTTGTTAATGAACTGAATTAATAAATGACAAATATAATGGATAAGCATCCCAAGAAGATATTTTAGTATGCCCTAATTTCATTGGAGAATATGTTAACTCATGTATCCCCATGAATTTCTGTTCACTGATTCATTTGCAAAACTGAAGAAACAACTGAATAAGATAATTTAGATGTTCGTATGAATGAAGAATAATAAAACAAATACCAGTCTTATTCTGAGGGTATACCGAATGATATAATGAACTGGTTAAGAATTCAAATGTAGAAATATGGTTATGAATATGAAAATTGCATTATCTAATTTGACTTCATTTCTAATTATATTATGAATATTTGTTTTGCATAAATAAAAAAAAGGACAAAAGTTAAATGTATATAAGTAAATATGTTAGCATCAAACAGTAGAAAGGTATTTCAGTATATGAGCACTTGTGAGATTCAAAGAAAAGGTAATATTTATTCCAATCAATAATATTTATTCTCTTAATCATAGTTACATTCAAAGGAAAAATGGATGCTTGCTTTCATTAAATAAGCATTTGTTCATGAAATATTTGCATGTTATATAATAGTTAACAGTAGATAATAGATTTTGAAACAAATCATGATCTAAAAATTAATGCTAAATAAATTTTTGAAAAATAATTTAATATTGGCTTGAAAACATGAGAAATTTATTTGAAAATATGAATATCAAGAGCAATGATTTATCTAGTTTCAAATATTTGCTCAGATATAAATTCATTAAATCAAGAACCAATATTGTGATAACTTAGTGAAAAATATTTGACGGCAAGCATTTTAAGCATCATTGCAGCTGAGTGGAGGAAAGCGTTTTGCAATTTATTTTTAAATTTTTTAAGAAATATGGATCAACCATATTCTATATCAGATTTTTGGACAATTTAATAGACTTTAAGCCTCAAAAATCTGTCTCGATAGATTCTTACTAAATATTTTTAGAGGCCTATAATACTCCAAAAAATATGATATTGATCTGTTGTTGTTTTCCCTTTTTTATAATATTAAAATAAATGTTATCTCTTTACAATATTTCATATTTTTTACCGACATGAAGACATACTTTTAAGAAAAATACCTCTAAATAAATTATTTTTCCATCATTGATACTGCTCTGATCTAAAAACATACCTTAACTTCCTTTATTTCCATTGAAAACGAATGTGATATTCAAAGTATTTACTCGCCAGGAAAAGTAGTTTGCTGGACTAATAGTATTCAATATCCTGTTAATAAATGATCTTTTGAGGAGTAAAATGTGTAGGATTTGATGTAATTATTTTACCCTAATTTCAAAAGCAAATCATATAATCTTTTTGCATTGATTGATTTTTAAATTTAGACGGAAAAAATTAAATTGATGGAAAATTTTTCTAAAAGTATGAAATTTTATATAGGAAGCTAAATGTAACATATTAATTGAAGCAAATTTTTTACTTAAACTATTAAATTTCATTTAAGTATAGCATTGTAAAAATATTTCTCTTTTTTAATCATTTTAAAGATAATTTTTTTCTAAAGAAAGTCTACAGTATTGCATTCAGAGAAAATTTCATAAAAATAACATTTTGTGGAAAATTTAAGAAATATATTTTAGAAACAATTTTTTTTATTCCTATCCATGGCTAATAAAAATATCATAAGTATTCAATAATAAATTATGAATTTTTGCATTGCTTCTACAAATTAAATTATTCCTTTCAGTAAGAAATAGCTTAAGTAAATTAAATATTCTTTCCTTAAAGAAATCCTTGTCTGTATGCTTAAGCACACATAAAGAATGTTTTATTATAATATTATTCGGGCATGACAATACAATTTACAATAGACAATTTTGTTAATAATACAAATGAATTAAATATAGAGAAAAATATTTTTAAGAACTAAGAAAACATTATAAAATATAAATTTAAAATTCATTTCATGAGATTGAAATTCATAAAACTTGATTTAAATATATATATATATATATATATATATATAATAATTATAAAATCTTTAAAAGATTTTATAAATTAGTTCTAATTGTCTGTTGTTTCTATTAAATATTATACATAAAATATTGGTTTTCATGTTCTTGTCACTAAGCTTTCTGGGTTTTGTTTCAGTTATGTTTGTCTCAGTTAAAATATGACAACTACAATTCATATTTTTATATGCCTTGAAACAAACTGCGTAAGAAATATAAAATATTATTAAATAATTTACTTACATATTTACTTTTAGTTATTCAAATGATGTAGTTAAAATAATTATTTTATTTATGATCACTCACTCATTCAGTTGATAATAAATTACTTTAAATAGCCTATTTTCAAAATAAACTTATGTATCGAATTCACAATTTATCAAGTGTGATTAGAAGCTTTACTATGCCATGAAATAATTGTCTTTAATTACTCACCATGTCTGTGAATCTTTTTAAAACGCATTAATATTTGAACTTCTTCTAACGTAGTTATTCTATCAGTTCTCTAGAGTAAATCTACCATAATCAGTTGGCATCAGTCCAAACAAGTATGGAACCCAAGTTGTTACAAAATTTTGGAAATTTTCTATTGCTGAGCAATAAAAAATTAAGGGGGTCATTATCGTGTCTCATTCTTCAGATTATATCGTCGAAAAATCTTATTAAACTTTAATTTACGATAACATTTTCAAGAAAGAATAGCTGCTGTGATTTCGATAACTTTTTGATTCAAGTTACAGTGAAAATTATTCGAACACAAATATATGCTTCTACTTGTGCAATTTGCTTTCGATAATTGTTTTCTTAGCTATATTTTCAATTTTTTTATTTTTTAAATTATTTTGGTTAATATTTTTAATTGTTTCTTTATTATAATTGGATTATAAACAAGTCTTGCATTATTTTAAAAATATTTCTCTCATTTATCTCATTTAACAATATGTTCTTCTCAAACAATCTCAGAACTTATTTAAGCCCTTCACTCACAGAGAAATAATAGGATATATACGAATGTTATTCATATTGAAACATTGATATCAAATATTATTTTTCTTCGAAAAAAATGAAACTAAATTTTTTATTTTTGCACAAAATTAATGAGTTTATTGATTTATTTATTTCAATTATTTACAAAATTTTTATTTATTAATTTTAATTTATTCATATTATTAAATGAAATTACACGTTACTGATGCTTTCAGTATAAGAAAACCCATTTTTTCTGTATACGTAAAAAAATACTTGTAAAATTGGAATTTTTAATCTAAGATATCTTCAGAGAAATTTTTTTTTAAATCGGTATTTACAAAGTGCTGATAGTACACATAATCACTTCAATTATAAAAGTTAAAGTAGTTGAAAATTTTGGAATTACATTTATACACACAAAAACGTTTACATTACCTAAATATCCATGCATATTACCTTGTTCTATTTCAAAATTACCTTGTTTTCTATTGCAATTTACTCACTTAAAATAATAATCATTGAAAACAAGATGTTTATTATACATAACTTTAACATTTAAAGATTTATATTTAAACCATTTATTTAAAAAATAAGCATTTACGTTCTTTTGTAAATATGTTATCTTCATGAAAAATGTAAATGTTTTTCTGCAAGTTTTTTTTAATATTGTTAAAAGAAGAAAACACTTTTATTTACTTTTCCTTATGTATGAAAATAAAAATTTTGCAGACAACACTCAGGCTTTACCAATCTGGAAACATTTAGATTTCTTATTTTTTCAATGAAGAAAAAACCAAAATATCCTTCCAATCATTTTCTTTATTCCAACATACCTGACCTGAAATGCCAGAAATATTTTGTTCATGAAAAATCTACTTTAGATAAGATTAGAAGGTTTACATTAAAAATCATCTCATAAGAAATTTTGTTTCGTGAAGTAGAATAGTTTCCACATCATGAAATTCATAACGAAAATAAAAGAATGCCATGTAATTGAATTTGCTCAGATAAAACTAAATGGAAAGATTATTCCTAAAAAGAAGTAGTTTAATTTCCTAAATACCATAAATATTATATTGGTATTTAGGAATTTAAACTACTTCTTTTTTAAACATAATATTATAATACTTATAAAACGTCATGGTATTAGGATTTATGTGAAATTACGATTACAAACTGTTCTAAAAGTTTTTTTCTTATTTTTGCTAAAAAGATAATTTCATGAACATTGATAATGGTGAGTCTGCTTTTAATTAAAGCCTATTGCGTTTGCATAACTTTTGTTTGAAGCTAACTTCTTTCGATATTAATAGAGAGAATTGTACTTAAAACTCCTCTTATGAGCATTTTATTTAAAACATGCTTTGTAATAAGTGGACTGTTTTAAATAAATCTTGTTTCTTTCTAATTTTCTGTTTCAACAAAAAACATAGATTCAACCACCAAACTTGATAAATAATTTATTAAGCATTATCAATCATCCAATCTTTGATTGATAATGCTAATAAATGATCAATCTTCATCATCCAATCTTGGATTGATTGATCACAGAAAAGTTATTGAAAATGCTGTTGATGAAGTCAATAGTATTTTTCATCGAATTTGCAATGATCAATTTTTGTTATTAGTGTAAGCGAATTAATAACATAAGGAACTCGTGACTTTATTTTGTAATGAATTTTAGGTAAATAAGAAATAAAGGCCATGGTAGCTTACTTAGTTAGAGCGTTAGTCTCGCAATCACCAAGTTGTGATTTCGATTTCCGTACAACTAAAGAAAAGAATATCATGATCACTAATAGCAACTGCGGCACGTAAAAAAATTTCGTGGTTGCAGTTTCCTTATGTTCCCGCTCCATATTAATACCTCTGGGGGTGTCAGGAACCAGGCCATGGATCTTTTCTTGCTTCTTATTTCTAAATTGGTAGATCCAGATGGTGCTACCATCCATGAGCAAAATGTCGTACTTCCACCCTCTTGGGGGAGGCATCCTTGTTTTCTTTGCAAAACGAAAGACACTATTTCTGACTTCATTTGCCCAGTCCACGACTGGCCGGATTGACTCTTCACTAAGTGTATTTACACTCAAATAAGAGTAAAAATATATACTTCAGAAATGTTTAATTTTGATCGTTTAGACGCAATGGTATTAATCACAACACAAAACATTAACAAAACTTTTATTCAATACGAGGTTTTAAAGAACGGCTTGTGTTATTTATGGAAATTCTGTCAACTAAAAAACACTTCAGAGGCTTAAAATCAATCAAGGTAAAAAAAAAAGTTTTAATTCTTTAAATGATAAGAAAGCAGAATATGATATTAAATGTTTTCCAGTTTTTTTTTATCAATATTTTAACTTTTAATGAAATCACACTCAAATATTTTGATATATACGCACAAAGACTTTCTAAAAACAAATACCTATACAAACACATTTATTCACTTAAGTGAAAGCTAATGGACAAATCATATTAATTAATTATATAACTACATGCTATTTTCTGATTGATAAATTGTTTTTTGATCAAAATATTGGTACAAGATAAATTATACTTTTTCGTCTCAAAATAATAATTTACATTCGGAACAAATATAAAATACTATTTTTAATTTTATATACATTCCAATCATTTTCGAATGTTTTCATCCTATATTTATTGGAATTTTGTAATGGGTCCTCTTTTTAACACTGTTTCTCAGAATTTCAAAACTATGAAGAATTTAAGAAGTGATTTTCAACAAGATGTGCACTAGATATTAGGTAAGGTTTAACAGAAGACAAATATATCAAATTTGACTTTATGAAAAACATCCGATTAAGTTATTTTACAAGAAATTCAAATTCTTGAAATTTTTACTACTTATACATATTGCTTATAAATCTTTCCGTAGAATATATGTTCATGATAATGTTAGTGTGAGAATACTAAATGAAGAAAATAATATTTTAAATAAATTTAATTATTTATTAATGCAGTGCAAAACACAAACTCAAATTTGAACACAACAATTATTTAATAAAACCATTAAATGTAATGTAATTTTAAAATATTTAATCGAACAATACTTTTTATTAAAAGTAGAATAAATTAATTAATATTTTCATGTTGATATAACTACCCTTAACTATTATGTATATTCAATGTTAAGGCAGTTAAATATCCAAATTATAAAAAAAAATACTATTGAAATTAATATTAAAGTCAAAATAATTTTATATACTCATTAATTGAAATAATATATAATACTTTTTCTACTCATTATTTTAAACAAATAATTTTCCATTGTTTAATAATTATTGCTTATACATCATATTAAAATTTAAATTTGAAGCTAATTAAGGATAAAGAGAAATATTTCTAAAACTAATTGAATCTCCATAGAATTTAGTTTTCTTTAATTTTGAATGTTCCAATAATAATGCTTGAAAAGTATTAAAAGATCATATAACTAAACAAATGTGCTAAATTACAATGGATAATAAGTATATTAAGAAGAATGTTTCCGAAAATTGATGACAAGTAATTAATTTAATATTATTTATTTTTCATCATCCGAAACATCATTTTCCACCAACCCCGTTCGAGCAATTTATTTCACCTGCAGATAATGGTTATTCATTATTGGAGATTCAGCCAATTATGAGGGAAAGTATAGAATTTTATTAATTTTTTATTTCTCTTAAATGAAACTGCTTAGCTATGTAATTTTGATTTAATGTTCAATTTGTTTATCAGATTAATAACTATTTAAATATATATATATATTTAAATATATATATAAATATTGTATACATTCACACATTATTAAAATTTCAGCAAACTATTAATTAATTTATTGTATTGATAATAAAAAGTATTTAATATTTTTAATGAAAGCTAAATACCTTAAAATTACGTTTTATATTTTTGCAAAAAGATTGTAAGTATAAGATTCATTAAATAATTTTTAGATATATTACCCAATATTATTTTTGGTTTAGCTTTCTTTTAATAGAAGAATCATTCTAATTTCTAATAAAATGCTATCTATAAGTATATTTTATTTAATATATTGCATATTAATTAATGTTTATTTTTCTAAATTTTCCTAGAATGAATTTTTCTGTTTTAAAGAAATGTATATTAAAATAAACAGGTAAAGAATATCGATGGTAAGTCTTATATTGTACACTATCTGTTCATAATTACAATTTTTCCAATAATCAAGGAAATTAATAACGAAGATTTTCACAGTCACGCACAGGTTATTACTAATATACAAATCATGATTTTTATGTTTTTACCAAATTACTGTATATTAACAGTAATTAGCAAAATCTAATTTACTTTTAAGAGCAAAAACATGGCAAAAAATGCATTGAATGCTATAGATATAATATTGTTGTTCACATAGTGTAAACCAAAATAAGGAGAAGAGTATATATTTGATTTTCTTGACAAAAAAATCCGTAAAAAATAAATACGATACTTAGATTCAATATTTTAATTTTGATAATTTCAATGATTGTAATCAAGGACACACCCCTTGAAAGTAGATATGAAGTTTATATATCCCTACGGGATTATTTTTACAGAAGAAGTTAATAAAACAAGAACTAATGTTTGAAATAGGCTCCGTAATACTACAAGCTTCTAATATTGATAAAGAAATCAAACTCAGGAACTGTTTAATCATAGATAGGTATGCTAACCATAGAGCTGCTAGATAGAAGAAAGGTATGAGACTTAAAATTACTGTTCAATGAAGGTGATTCTCATTCGCAAATATAAGCCATCAAACAATTAAGAATACCTGGAAAAGTGGTTTCATATGAAATAATGCTTATTCTCAATGAGGAAAGTTTCTTTGGTGGAAAATGTCATCACATGGAAAAAGTTAAATTTCACATACAGTGAAAACGAAGAAAAACGATTCATTACAAAGAAAGTTTGGTTGTGTATCTGGTAAGATATGAAAAGTCTTCTGTATTTCGAAGTTTGAAATTTTGTGAAAATGTAACTTTTGAACAATTGCTACGATTCAGTAACAAAGCAGCTGCCTGTTCTTTGAAATTACTAATGATAACAAACAATTCCATACTGCAAAACTGGTAGCAAAAAGTGTGAGTAGTTACTTTCTGGTGATACTTTGAAGATGGTGTATAATTTTGGCACATATTTTCCCAAATTTATCCTTTATTTCTTATCGATGTACAATCCCTTGTTTTCTCTATGTTTTTAGACATTTTAAATAAAATTTGAAAATGACTTGATGTATGTTCAACGTCAAATAAAGAATAATTCTGATGTGTTGGAATTTATAAATTTTCCGATTGATAACAGAAATTGTTAAGTAATGATATTTAAAATTTCGATAAACAGAAGTACAAATAACCAATAAAGTCTGTTTCATTTTTGTTTTGTCATTGAAAGAAGAAAAAATAGCTATGCAAATTAATATATCACGCGATTTAAACATTTTTATGTCGAGAATATACCTGTCATTGTAAATGCAAGTTAACCACGTTATTTCGTTAATCTTAACTCATACTGAAGTGAAGATAAAAAGTGTATGTGCACTAGAAAATTTCACTATACCTAGTTTATTTCACTAGTCTATAGTTTTACAAATAAGGGGAAGCAGCGAGGAGGGAGTCCTCGTAATTAGTAATCAATGGAAAAGTAGAATAAATATCCTTAACCTCTCTCCTAATACTTAATCTGTCATAATCAAATGTATCATTCACTTGGGAGACACTGCGACCACAACCTGTTTAACAGGTTGTGGTCGTAGTGTCTCCCAAATCCACTTTCAATAAACAAGGCTCTATCCACTTTTAATAAACAAGATGAATCTTTGATAGGATTCAAACTCACTATCTATGGATAAGGAGAATGAATGTGTAACGAGTTCGTTCGATGTTGTTTGCCTTAAACCTACAAGTGCTAAAATTACTAAATATGTCAAACGATTATATATAGTGGTGTACGTGAACTCATTGCTAAGTATTGATGTTCATTAGAAAAGGTATATTCAAGATAACGAGGAAAATTCTTGCCAAACACGAATAAATTTCTTTCTTTTCGTCCAAAACACTCGATCATTACTGGTAAGGGAATTTCACAGTTTTAAGTTCTTTGACAGAATGTTCTAGATATCGATGGAGATTACTTAAAAAAAAACTACAATAGACGATGCTTTCTGTAAATCAATTTATTTTTTCCCAACAAAATGGGAATAAATGTATTTGTTAACTTTCATTTTTTTCTACTTTTCATTATATCGTCGTTTTTCAGAAACATACTTGTCTCTAAGACTTATCCCTACAGCTATAGAGAATATGGTTTGCTTGCACAAAAAATGAAAATCAAGGTAAAGAATAACGAAATTTTCTAAACTTATATGAATAAATGAAGAAACTAGCAAAAGAAAAAGATAATTATTTAAAATGAGAATATTAATGACGATATATTCATTCTTTTACTTATTTAGATGTAATTTATATTCAATAAATTAAATTTTAACAACAATAGTAAAGAGATGTTACAGTTCTCATATATTTTATAAATTACATTAAAGTTTGTTTTTATTTTGATCATATTTATTTATGAACAGATTTTTTCACTTATTTATTATTATTCATAGTTTTGTTTTCCTAATGTTTTTTATTTTCTCTGCAATTTAATTGCAGTTTTATTAAAGACGCTGTAATGCGAAAAAGCTGGAAATATAAAACGTTTCAAAACAGAAAAAGTAAGAAAATGAAAACATATTTTAATTGATATTATACTTAATTAATACTATAATTGAATGTTACTCAGAAAATATTTATTTATTATACATAGCGACTTATTTCAGAAATATATTAACTAATTATTTATTTTTATTCATCAATATTAAGATTGTACGAATTACAATATTTTATATTTATAAATATAGTATAATAATATTTTTATTTATAAAGCTATTAATTTAATACAAATTAATATAACTATTTCACAAATATGTTTTAACTTATGATAATAATGCAATAAATTGAAAACCATTTATAAAAATTTTCAAATGTATTGTATTTTATAAAAAAAGTTATTTGTTTAACAATACGAATTTGAATATTAGAAATAACTATTACTGTTTATTAAACGTTTGATAAACGTTGTCGTCAAAACATCAAAGAAAATATATTTTAAAATGTAAAAAGTTTTATAATAACTTATGCTTCAAAAATTTTCACGTCTAGTTACAGTCACGCACTTTTATGTCATGAAATTGAATTTCTGAAGGAAGATTTTCCAATGATGTTTGACATGTTACCGCCTTGAATTTCAAAGTTAAGATCTTTTCCTTGTCTAGTAACGCAATAAGTCTTTGTTTCCGCTATTCTGCTTTTGAAATCCTGTAGTTTTTGGAAATTTTTCTTGATTTTTAAAAGAAGATGAAGCGCAAAAAATACGTTTCTTCTATGTTTTTATTGTTTCAATCAAAAAATATTAGGGAGGAAATAGACAGACAAAACAGAACTATGATGTAAATTGTTTTTTTTTTTT
>JAPDSC010144083.1:0-10624 GCA_026290005.1 Latrodectus geometricus
TTTTCCTTTTTATCAATTTTTGTAAAGAATCAACACTTTCTAATTATGCTGTTTTCCCCTTATTATAAAATAAAAAATTTAAAAATGGAAATTTTTTTAACTAAAACAATTTTTATATCAGTTAATAAAATATCAGAATACAATTTTCTTTCAAAACTTATTAACTTCTAATTTAAATAATTAGATCAAAGTAGAAAAAATATTTAAAATCAATTTTTATGTAGATACATTGAAATATATATATAATTAATAAATATAATACTAAAATTACATGCAAGAAAAAGATCATTTAGTACTAAGATAAATAAAAAATAAATTCAACATATAAAGTAGAAAATATCATTTTCAATATCATCTCAAATTTTATGTAAAATCAAAAACAGTTAAAAAATTAATGAGTATTTATTTACAGGGTATATTGGAGATGAATTTAAAATTAACGAAAAGATTAATTTGAGTAACACCAGAAGATTAAATTTTACGAAATAATACAAAAGAATTATAAATCTCATTTAAGAATATAAAGATGGGAAAGTAGTATGACGATCAAAATTTTGCAATAGAATGTGATAAATTAAAATGCATAAAGTAATTAAATTGTAAAGAAACAATATCATTGTAATTTTATATAATATAAAATATGTTAAAAATATTTTATAGTAAATTTATAGCAATAAAATATTTGTATTTCAATAAAATAAATTTGATGGCTCACCATTTTCGTCTTACATTTCTTTAACAATTCTGCAATAAATTATATTATGTAAATATATAAAATTTTCTAAAAAGCCACATTTATTTGTTATGAGACCGAAAATTTTTAAATCTATTTTTAATTTACTGTTTAATTTTGTAGTCATGTTACAAAAACATCTCATAAAAAAAATTTTTTTTCAGCAAAACTTTTAATCTAAATATTAATAATCTTATGATGTAGAGATGAGTTATAGCTATAAAAATTAATGATCTGACATGAAAAAACTGAGGCACTGCTTGTTTCACATTACTGAATGTATCCTTAATTTAATTTTAAAAAAAGTTTGGTTTTACTATTTTATTCATCACGATTTAAAAATAGCTTCTTTCTTAAATGATGTTTTAATGGTTAGAAAAAATCAAAAAAATATTTACATTCATATATTTTTATTCAATTTATATTAATTAAATATATATTTATGTTATTAAATATAAATAAATTGTTCAGAAATTATAACCCACATAATATTTAAGCAAATTTCTCATGGTAAAGTGATATTAACAAGTAACCAAATTATTGGGCTATTTTTCTATAAAAGTATTATAAAAGTAAATAAAATTTTATAGTAATATAATAATAATATAAAATGTGGCATTCGTATTTTTGATAAGAAAAAAAGTTTTTTGGAAATTTTAGTTCATTTTTTTTATTTTATATAACTACTGTATTTACTTATTGAATACGAAAAATAAAAATGGATTTATTCACAAAACTTTAAACAGTAGAAAACTCTAAATAAATAATTTAGGTGTAATTATGTGTTTATTTTTTCTTTAATTGTTTAAAATAAAAGTACGTGTAGTCAAGGAAAGAATGAATTTCCATGTGTTCAGTATCCTACAAAGTGGAAGAATGTTTACTCATATATATATATGCATATATTTGGGAGCAACAGAAGAACTTAAAATAAAATATGATTTTTTTAAAAAATAAAATTTTTTTTAATTTTAAAAGAGAAGTTTTTATTTATTTATTTATTTATTATTATTATTATTATTATTATTTTATATTTATTGAATGTTGATTTTGTAAAAAATCAACATTCAATAAATATGAAAAAAATTAAATAGTTAGACAAAAAAAAAAAATGCTACTCATTATGAGAAGCTAAAATTTGTTTTGATGAAAAATAATCGGAAAAAATAATGATCTACAAATCATACTTTAATTAATGATTTCACTGGCAAATTTACTTCACGGTATTAATTAAATATTATGAAAATCAAAAAGAAAATTTTGCTGTTAGAAACAGCCAGTGATCAGTATAAATTGGAAGATTTGTTTAATAAAATAGAAGTTAAAAAGATCAAAGCATTGATTTTTTTTTTTTTTTTTTTTTTCATTGAAAGAATTTATTGGTAATCAATTTGTGTAGTTTAACATACAAGAATATCACTCCGCATAGATTAATTATCCCTACTTTCTTTGTAATGGTATCAGAATAAATGACAAAGAAATACTACAAACAATTGAAGCATATTTTAAGATCTTTGTAATCTACCACCTTAGATATTAACTGCTCCCTTCGAAGTAGAAGGTAATGCATTCGAACCCAGAATCCAACAGGGTATGAATGTTGCATTTCTACTTTCTTCGTGTACTTCTAATGGAAGTTGAGCTTGTTAGATTTCTCAACTTCTAGCATGTAAATACCGGTCATTATCTTAGGAAAGCAAGAATCAGCGCTTTATCAAATATTTTTCAACAGCCTTTCTGCAATAATAAATAAATTCATTAATAAACTGTAAATAAATAAATATAAATTTAGGAATTTTTAAAGAAACTGAGCTTTATACGTCACCATTTAAATCAATCAGATTTGAACATATGAGCAAAATATTTATACTATATTTTACGATACATGATTTTTCAATTAAGCACATGAATTAAATAATTTAAGTGGATACTGATATTTATTATTATAAACCTTAATATTATCCATATAATTATTTGATACTCATTATTATGATTGATTTAGAAGTTATCCTCCCTGTTAATAATTGTAGCAGGAATTTCCACCATAATATAAAATATAGAATTTTTTTTAAAATTAAATAAAAAAGATTTTATTTTAGACAAAATTATTTGAGTGTATTTTTCATAAAAACATTATTAAAATTTATATAAAAAATTTTACTTTTTTTTTTTTTTTTTTTTTTTTGCTAATGTTAAAAGAATTTATAAATAATATTAGACGAAAATTCCTAGCGAATCAGAATTTCCTAATAATATTATAAATTACATATTCAATATAATGGGAAAATTATATACAATACTGATATTATAAAGAGAGAATTTAAAACTTTAATTAATAAAGACAGAATTTACAGAATTTAATAAAGAGTGCATTTACGACTAAGTCTTAAAATAGAAAAAAAACATTTTTACAAATAATGCAATAAATTAATATGTAATTTTTATGATATTTGCTTAAATAAAGAAAAAATAACAGTATTTAATTGTTTATTCTTTGATATAATCCTTCTGTATGTAAATAATTAGATAAAATCTTGATTATATATTCGATATAATCGTAAAGTTAATCTTAATATGGAATAAAATGTAAATTCCAAACATTTAATTATTTTAATTTGAATTTAGTTTTATATTATTTTGAATTTATTTTAATGTATCATATAAATGTTGTTAATCAATTTTAAGAAAGACAATATTTCTGTAAGACAATTTCTACTAATTTTCCAATTACTGAAAATAATTAGGGCAACAGAAAGTTAATTTATTCATTCAGGTGTATAAAAATGTTGCATGTTCAGACTTGAATAAATTTATTGCGGAATAGTATCAAATAGGCAGTCAGTCGTCGTCGTATTCTTTTCAATTCTATGTTAATTGCTTAATTTCCCTATTTTTTTTATAACGATATTGTATTCTAAAGATATTTTACTGAAAAAAACAGTAAATTAAAAATTATTTAAGAATTTATGCATGATAATAAATAAAATCTTATTCACTTTCGCAATGTCAAATTGAATTCAGCTGATAATTTCGGATAAACAAAAACATTTCGATTACCATAAAAGTTGATAAAAAATATTTTATGCATTCACTTAAAACTAAAATAAATCAAATAAATCTAAACTGAAATTCTCTATTTTTTTATGCTTCTCGAAAAAGAGACGAAATACAATTATTATTTAAAAACTAAGTTGCAAAAATATGAAAACATTTCTTTTGAAAGGCTTGGGAATAGGAATTCATCATCTGTACAATAGAATATAAACGTTTTATTTATTTATTTTCCTTGTTTATGTATGATCCGAAACTTTATTCTATATTTAAAGCTTCTTGTCCTAATTAAGTCTCTAAAACCTTTAAAAACATGAAAGAGTTGAATTTCTATTTCAAATGAATGATGCTGAAATATTAAGAAGAAAAGCAACAACATTATTTGAGTAAAGTTACTGCCTAAAATGAATACCACACACACATTTCAAAACCTGTTTTGTTGATCTACTTTTAAGGGAATTGCTTTCAGTGTGATTGGTTTTACAGCTCTACTCCATAAGTCCCATGTGGTCTAGTGGTTAGGATTCCTGGCTTTCACCCAGGCGGCCCGGGTTCGATTCCCGGCATGGGAAGTGGAAGGTTCCATGGTGTAATGGTTAGCACTCTGGACTTTGAATCCAGCGATCCGAGTTCAAATCTCGGTGGAACCTTCATTTTTAATTTTTATATATTTTTATAAAAACATATATTATGAAAAGTATATTACAAATTTATATGCTTTATTTAAAAGAATAAAGTAGAAAGACAACTACATATTCCTATACAAATGAAAAATAATTTATTGTTAAATTTGAACTAATTATGATTTATTTTCTTTAATTATAGTAAAGGCTTTAAAATTTTAGTTTGCTTTAATTGTAAGTGTAATATGCCAAAATTTAATATTAAATAACAAAACCGGCAAGAAATATATTGTAATTTAAAAAATGGGACAAAGCATAAGAAATTTAAAAACTCTTACAAAATAATGGAACAAATTTAAAAAAAAAAATTAATAATAAAAAAAAACACTATTAGTTGAATATTAAAATGATAAGACATTTATTTAACTGAAGGTTGATAAATGTTCAAAAGAAAAACTAAAGAAAAAGAAATTGATAAAAATTTATTTGTAAAAAGGAAACGAGTACATTTTTTGTTTGGCTTTTTAATATATATATATATCGTAAGAAATTAAATCTACTTTCTTTTTCAGTATTTGGACTTATTTTTCCATATGCATTAGACATTAAAAGATGTACTTTTTGTGTTTTTTAAGGAATATATTCAGATCAATAAAATATGAAAACTATGTAATACATAAAATATGATATTTATATAAAATATGAACGTTCAAATGTTACATTTTGTCTCCTTACTACACAGTATTAACTTATAAATAAAGTAAACAAACTACTATTAAAAAGTTCAAAGTAATTGTTTATTTAGTTGTTTAAATTTTTAATGCTAATATTTTAATTTAAAAATTGTTGCTGGTATTATGTGGAGATATATTAATTTTCATTATGCTTATATAATTTAAAATGCTTTCAGAATTACATCATAAAACATTTTAATATAATTTTTTAAATTTACATATTGTTTTTATGTAAATTAAAAAAATTATATTTTTAAGTAATAGTTTATTTTATTATTTATAGGTGATAATACATATTAACAATCAGTAGAGAACCATTATGGAAATAAAAAAAATAAAATAAAATAATTAAAAAAATTTTTTTAATTAAAAAAAATTAATAATTGAATTTCTATTTTATTATTCCTATTTAAATGATTAGGATTAAAAGTTAGTTAATTATGTTAACTGAGAAATATTTCATATTAATTATCTAATAAATTGCGAATCTTAACAAAAACTTCATCTCAAATTTAATAGTTCAAAGTGAAGGATTGATTTTTTTTTGTCCTAAAATGTAACAAAAATAGGAAATTTAGATAAATTAAATGAATTAATGATATAGAAAATTAGTGTGAGAGAAATCCTTGTTAACTCCTTGTTGAAAAAAAAACAATAATAATTAAACTAAAAATTAAAAAATTCAATAAAAAAATTAATTAAAAAATTTAGCTCACAAAATTTAAAAATTATAAATTTCATATAAAAATTTCCTTAATATTCTATAAATATATGAGTTATTGTTCAAAAATTTAATTTTTAATTTCATATTATGAATATCCAACAGAGATAATTATCACTTTTGGTAATAATGTCTAAAAATTTATGTATTTCCTTTAATTATTTTATACCAAAATGCTATTTATTTCCATAAACATTTATATTTGATTCTACATTTAAATTTTATACATGTTATTTCTTAATAAACATTTCAAAGAACTGTAAAATAGGCAAATATTTTTGATTTTGCCATGTCACCTAAAATTTACAATGAATTAATTTCTTTTCATTTCTGAGCATTTAAGTTATTTATTCTATGAAGTTACAGAAATTTTATTAATTTATATAAATTTAACAATTCTCTAAAGGTTTAAACATCAACCAGATAGTTAATATCTAAGTCAATATTTCAAATTTCTTTAAATATATTAGCTCAAATGCTTGATGATAGATGGCGGCACTATTGCCTGTTGTAAAGCAAATATGTGAATAAGTTTTTAATTTATTTAATCATTTTGTGTATATCTATAAATTCAAAATTTTTACGCATAATATTATTACAATATGTAATGCATTATTAATGAATATTTTTCCCAACTATTTAATTTTTGGTGTTTTTATTTGAAAATAGAGAAATTAAAATATGCGGATTAAGGAAAAAACATGTAAATAAGAATCTTTGAATATGTTTTTCATCTGGTGAACCAGTGTACAGTAGACCTATAAAGAAAAGACAATGCCTTGATTGAAAGTCAGATATATTTTATTTTATTTATATTATTTTATTTCTAATAACTAACATGAAAAATATTTATATTTCCTTTTTAATATAAAAAAATTTTTTATAATTTTTTTAAAATAATTTAACTTAAATAAATAGTCATAAATTATGTAAATAAATTTAATTATAAATAAACTGAGAAAATGGTTTATTATATTTAAACTTGGG
Organism: Latrodectus geometricus; assembly: GCA_026290005.1. Classification (NCBI taxonomy): domain Eukaryota; kingdom Metazoa; phylum Arthropoda; class Arachnida; order Araneae; family Theridiidae; genus Latrodectus; species Latrodectus geometricus. The sequence continues at coordinate 6,850 of JAPDSC010144083.1, forward strand.
TATTATTTATAATAAACGTATGATTAACGAAAAATCTTATTTATTCTGACCATGCAATTTTAATAACATAGATTTAAAAATGTGTAGAACAATGCGTATAAAAAATACTATTTATTAAAAATAAAAAAATATTTAATACGTTCCTTCGCATTCATCATTTGGATAAAATAATCAAATGAAATGATGTTGCGGAAGTTTGTTAGCTATTTGTGACATCATATTGAAATTGGTTATAGCTTTAGTTTGCTTTTTAATCACTAACTAATAATTCTAATTTAAATTCTTGATCGTTTAAATTTATACTAAAAAATAACATGTTAAACATTAATGCAATATTACAAATTAATACAATTTTTTTAAAATAAATTATAATAAAAAAATTTTATCTATAATTATAAAATAATAATTTTAATAATTATAGATAACATAAGAAATTATTACTCATCAAAAAAAAAGATTGTATATATTATTTTCGAATTTGAATATTATTTTATTATCAGTTAAAATCTTATTTACTCTGGGTATGGAATTTTAAATGCATGGTTTTAATATAGAAGAAAATGTTCAGCAAAAATGCCTACGTAAATTTAAAAAAGAAATTTTTTGCATTATTTAACTCAAAAATGTTTTAATAAGTCTAAAAGATAACACTCGGAAATGAAATTATCGTATTCGCAATATTGATAGCGTCCCCGAAATAAACTGGTACGTCTTTCCAACTGTGGTTTTAAAAGAGAGTCTTTCAAACTAGCAGACGAAACTTCATTTTACTGAGTTAAAATACATGTTTGTGAATCGAAGGCTCCCCTGATTTAGCTTGAAGAATTATTAAAACAAATATTAGATTTGTTAATAATGCCGGACGATAAGGAAGTTGTTCACGACCTTTTGCCACATGAGGTATGTACTATTGACATGTAATTATAGTTAAAGACATTCAAAAAATTAGTAAATTCAATTTGTATGAATTTTTAACTTGCAAAATAGCTATATGTGTGGTAAAAAATATTGAGAGAAATCAATTCTTATAGTTTATTTGTGTTGGTAACTTTATTTTTCCAAACAAATATATTAAAAGTATTAAGAAATAAAGAATAACCCGCAAAATATGCTTCTATTGGAAAATTGAAGTGGTTATTAACATTTAAAATAACTTTTTATTACGCTATTGCTTAAAAAATGTTCTTTTTTTGTACACTTCTTTAAATATCAGATAAAATAATTGATAAGTCTTAAGTTGAAAAAGTAAATTTACTTTCTATTTAAATTTTTATTTATTTATTTTAATTAAAAAGGAAACTTATTGTGTATGAAATGCATTTTAAAGATTTTTAAAAACCATTGTTAGATTTTAAAACTCAAAATCATTACAGAATTTTATACTTTGTAGGATTTAATAGGTATAAAATTTCAACCTTAACATGTAATTGTATACATGTCTATTGATAAAATTATAAAACAACGCACGTCGCTAGATATTCTACCTTTTGTATTTTATTTTCATTTATTTTATTAAATACATTTCATAAGTGATTTTCATGAAGTTATAATTATAGAAATCCAATCCTTATGGAAAAGATATATAACTATAATTAAACATAAATACTGAAAATCAATCGAAGATTAATTTTCAGTATTTATGTTTCTCATAATTGGATTTTCTTTTTTCTTAACAAATTAGATTTAAAATACATCAAATTTTCTTAGTTTATATAAAATATTATAGCGCTTTGTTTACCGAAAATCTTAAGTTTTTAAAATTAAAAGTATCTGGTAATGTTTTTTATCATTGCCATTCTATATTTTATGTTCATACTTGACAAAAATATTTTTCAATTTTTATCAAATTATAGTATAATCTGATATTAATCATTATTTAATTTATTTCAGAAAATATTTTATGCGAACTCCATTATATATTTATTAAGATTTCTTCATAATATATTACGATTACGCGCCCCTCCCCATTACATATTTATTTAAAAATTAATAGAATTGTTTAATAAATTTTAATAAAAATGTTATTAATAATGACATCTAAGTAGATTTACATTAAGCATTTAGTGGAAATTATAATCAAATTTTTAAAATTTAAATGTTTTTTCATAAGTAAAAAATATTTGTATTTATATAATTTTAACTACTAATCCTAAATAATTGAAGTATAAAATACACCACATGATCTAATGGTAGGGGAGAGTTCTTCAGAAGAAAAGGTCCCGGGTATGAAACCAGTCACTGTTAAGCTACGGGAATTGAATTCTGTGCTTCTACCTTCTTCAAGCATGCTACTCAGTGTGAATACTTAAAAATCGTCTGCATTTCTTCTCTTTTGACGTATGAATAAGGCCAATAATCCCTAAAAATCCCTCCCGTAAGACAATTTATATGATGTATATTTACATGCCTTAAATTAGCTTTTAATAGTTAGGCTGCCCACTTTGTAAAGAAGCATCATATCCTTAATGGAAAAAAACCAAAGCATTATATCGAATCTTTTGAAACTGTGCAAAAATATAAACACATTCGACAAAAAAACTTTGATTTAATTCATACTAGTTTCTATATAAATGTATCATTTAAATATTCGTAGGAATAAATCTTAAGCATAAAATAAAAGTAAAAAGAAACTTATAATCTTAACCAGAAACGCACGTTTATAGAAATATTAGTAAGAAAAATTTTGATTCGTAAGAAAAACCAGTAAAATAATGCATATTTTATAATTGCATCATTATCGAATGCTGCCTATACTTTCAGTACATTCTATTGAAAAAGTATCTTAATTTATAATATTAAAATCTAAGCACATTATTTCAAACAAATTTTATTTTATAAACATATGTAAGAACTTTTTAAGCATTTAATAAAAATAAACTGATGAAAACATTAAAAATTGAATCGAACATATTAGATTGGGGAAAAAGTAATCCATTATTTTTTCGGTAGACGTCTGTAGTGATCGATATCTCGTCAGGTATCTATCAAACAATTTCATATTTATGCTCGTTGGAAAGGTAACATTTGACACTAAAATATCCTCTTGCGGTTTTTTGTTTGATTAATTCAGTTACGAGTACAAGGTTTTAAAAATGGAAGACAACAAACAGAAAATTCGATACATTTTCGTTTTTCTCTTGTAACGGCGAAAAAGATAGCCGGGTGGCTAAAATTGTGAAAGGTGTTTATCGTCCTATATAAGACTGTAACAACCAGTTACGTACAATTTTTGTTACGTCGATTCCGTTCGGGTATTTTTGATGTTAGAGATGCACCTCGCATGTGGATACAGCATCGTCGAAAATGTCTATAAAATATCAAAAATGATCGAAGTTAACCGCATGTCAGCAGTCGTAACGCGCAAGACCTAAAAATCTACATGAAAGCTGTTTTAAACCTTTTTACAAAGTGAATCCAAAAGAAGTTACAGAAACTTCGCGTAAAAATAATGGATTTCTTTTTCCCCAAACTAATATATTATTTTATTATAAAAGTGATTTATCGCAACTAATAAGATTTTAAATGAATTCCAAAATAACAATTTTGATTTTTTTTTTTTTTTTCTATTTTGACAGCAATTTTGCGTTTTATTAAGAAATTCGCCATTGTTCATTTGCAATAAATAATTACGTTAAATAATTTTATTTTGTTAATTAATGTTCTTAAAAGTTTATATTTATATCTATCACTTGCCATGTAATATTTTTATAAAAGTTTTATCTGAGAAAAATGACATGTTTCAATGCTGTTATATTGTATGCCAAATTAAAAGACA
>JAPDSC010144086.1:2064-17228 GCA_026290005.1 Latrodectus geometricus
TGCATAATATGAATTGTATTATATATAATACAATTCATATTATGCAAGTAATACTAATTTAAAATATAAAATATATCATAAATATGTCAATTACGTATATCTAAATAACACCATGTCAATTATATATATCTTAATGAATAATGTTTTTCTGTTCGGTTAATATAAGCCATTATTTGCATGCCTGTCCGAAAAATGAAACTACCTACAACTGTGATTGGGATCGAACCGGGAACCTTATGATCCAATCAGTGAAGCTCTTCCAATAACTGTTCCAAGTAAAGTTGAGTCCCAAAAAACATACCTATTAAAAAAAGAATCAGTTGAACACATCTGAAATTGCGAAAATAAAAAGTAGGATTTTTTTATGCATTGCGATTTAATTTATGACAAAGTGCTATTTAGCCGAACTGGTATCCGAATGGTCACACTTTGGCTTTTAGTTCAATAGTTCCTAGGTTCGATTACCACCTCCAGTTTACAATGATCATAGTAATTTGGAATCCACTCAAACTATTTGTCCTAAGTTAATTAGCTCTTGTATACAAAAAAATAAAAGAGTGTTGAGCAATTAGCAAGTCAAACTTATGTTCCACTTAGAGGTTCTTATGATATCTTTAACTATTAATTTATAGTAATTCAATTTTAATTTATATATTTTTTGTATTTCTATTGACTCTATTGATTTTTAGATTTGCATAATATATTGAATCCAAAGGGGAATTTTCTTCAAAGATTGGCCGATCATAAGAGTTTCTACAGTCAAAATGCAAATGAATAGTATTTTCAGAGTCACAGACACGCATTTTCAAATATCCCTGCGAGACAAATGGAAATAACTCTTAAAGTTAACTGATACCTAGTAACTAGCTTAACAGAGAAAAAATTTTGTAGGGTACTTTAGATTGGCACGTGTTGACTCCAAAGAGGAATTTTCTTCAAAGATTGGCCGTGGATCATATAAGTTTTTACAGTAAAAATACAAATGCAATAGATTTTCAAAGTCAGACTTGAATCTAAAATATCCTTCAGAACAAATGGAAATGAAATAAATAAAACGTAAAGTTGCAATAGGTTACTAAATGAGCTAATTTAAAATCGGTGTAAAAGTGCTTAAGTCTATACTGAACTGTGTATGTTCAAAAAAAGTTTAAAGCATTTGAATAAATGACAAATTCTTTATTCCAGAACTGGTTAACATAATTTCTTTGAAGAAGTTAAATTTGATGCAAGTGTTGCAACATAAAGTATGGCATTTAAATAGGTAACATTTTTAGCTTGGAAATCAGCACTTTCATTGCTGTTTTTTTCGATACATATCTAAAGACGGTGAAACTATACTTTAGGGTCACTTTGGCAAACTTGGTGATTTTTTTGGCACCATTCCTCTTCGCGTAAACTAAAGTGATAACAGGTATGGTTGAACTTTAAAAAATAACGCAACGTCCAATTGGATTTTCAAAATTCCAGAAATGATAAACCTACCAGAGTCTCTACTGGATCTAAACCAATCAGAACACGATTCGATTTTGCCCAGCTTGGCGATCAATCACGATCACAACTTGGCGAGAATCAAAGGGGCACTCTAAAGTATTGCTAACCCTAAAGACATTTTTTCAATTATTTTTAGCCCCCTTAGGTACAGCAAGTTTGTTCATCGATAGTAGGTTTTTTGCAGCTGCTGATTTTTTTTCTAAACAAAGTAAGTCAGAGCGAGAGAGCATTTCTCTGCGGAATGTTTATTACATGTTTAAATGCAATATTAGTACAGACACAATCCCATCTTAAAAAACGAAGCGTTCATAGTTAATTCGAAATTGTTGGTTTTCAGTCTCTTTATTTATGTAAATTTAACTATTGTACAATATAAATAATGTCCCAGTACCTAGCTAAGTTTTAACTCTATGAGTTAGGGCCGCGGTGGCCTGGTTGGTTAGGACGTCGTTCTCGTTACCGGAAGGTAGTGAGTTCGAATCCCGACTTAGCCGGAGATCCGTCGTGATCACTAATGTAAAATATGTCGGGTCTCAATGTCCTCCATGTTCCCATTAAAAATTAATACCTCTGGGGCTGGTTGGAACCCCAGGCTATGGGTCCTTCATCATGAGTATTTAGATACTCTTTAAAAGGCTACTTTTCTTTCAAAATTAATGTGACCAAGACATTTCCAAAGATAATAATGCTAATTAAAATTTTGCTTAACAAACCATTTTATTAATTGCGGCAGTATAATATCTATAAATGAAATTTTAACTGGCAATATATTAGGTTGGGGATAAAGTAATCCATTATTTTTTCGGTAGACGTCTGTAGTGATCGATATCTCGTGAGGTATCTATCAAACAATTTCAGATTTATGCTCGTTGGAAAGGTGACATTTGACACTAAAATATCCTCTTGTGGTTTTTGTTTGATTTATTCAGTTACGAGTACAAGGTTTTAAAAATGGAAGACAACAAACAAAAAATTCGATACATTTTCGTTTTTCTCTTGTAACGGCGAAAAAGATAGCCTGGTGGCTAAAATTGTGAAAGGTGTTTATCGTCCTATATAAGACTGTAACAACCAGTTACGTACAATTTTTGTTTCGTCGATTCCGTTCGGGTATTTTTGATGTTAGAGATGCACCTCGCATGTGGATACAGCATCGTCGAAAATGTCTATAAAATATAAAAAATAAACCAAGTTAACCGCATGTCAGCAGTCGTAACGCGCAAGACCTAAAACTCTACATGAAAGCTGTTTTAAACCTTTTTACAAAGTGAATCCAAAAGAAGTTACGCAAAGTTCACGTAAAAATAATGGATTTCTTTTTTTCCAGCAAAATATTTCAAAATATTTATCTTTAACCAAAATAAAATATTACTGACAAAATTCAACATTGAGTTATAATTAACATCATAAGTTCTCAAAATTCTAAACTAATTTAAGTAATTAATATATTTAGTAGGGAAAACTTTAAAACTGAATAATTATAAGAAAACTAATTTATTGTAGAGAGCTCGGAAAAATAAATATAGTTGGCATTTGTTATTTATTGTTATCGAATGTAAACAGCACAAATATTTTTTAAATTAAACACTTTTTTGTTAAATTAAATTTATTTGAAGTGGTTTCGCTTTCTTTTCTTTTTACTCACATTTCTTTATGAATCTAATAATTCTATTTAAAATTTAACTCTGAATATCATTTTGCAAAAACTATGATCGTCTGCTTTTGAGGATTTTAACTGCATTTGTAACTACCTTATTTTAATCATTTGATATAATACGAATGCACTAATTTTTGTCAGCATAAAAACACAGCAATTAAAACATACGAAAAATCAAACGCGTTACTAAAATCACGACTTTAAAAAAATTAACTCCGCACAAAATACAATTTAGTGTTTTTACTCTTTATTCATAAATCAAAAATTATATGAGTTCGCAGAAATTCCGATATTTTAGTCCAAGTATCGGAAGTTTACTTTTCAAAGGATGTAAATTCAAAGGAAAAAAGATCCAGAACCTATAGTCACCAGCGTGTACTAGTACACGCTAATATATGGATTTTCAATATGTGAAAGACACAGTTTTATAGTAGAAGAAGAGTGTCGAATTTTTGCTACGAGAAACAAAGCACCTGCATAACATGCACCCATACATACGCATATCTTCGAAATTACCACACTCAGAAAGGAAAAATTAATCACGGAATAACCGATTGTTTTTATTCTCATCGAATTTTTCTTTCCCCAAAAAGATTTTTCAGTTTTTATTTCTTTATTATTTGTTTTATAACCCCACCCCCTTTACCACCAGAGCTTCTGCAGTAGCACTTTTCTTGCAACCTTCTCGCTCTTTTAGATCTGATTAATGAGATGATTCTTTTTCTTCGAATTGCCCTGTGTCCTGTGAACGTCAACACCTGATCTGATCCGACATTGTTGTTCCGAGTGAAGTGGAGTTGAGCGGTTTCATTCCTGCTACTCCCGAAGGGAGAAAATTTTCATCCATCGATTTCGATTAAAGTTCTCTTCGTGTGCCGAGGGATTAAACATTTTTCGAAACATCGAATGTTGAGCGAAAAATGGGGGAAGAATTAGTATTTTTGGGAAAAGATATTACACGCGTTCGCGTTTAAAAGCGATTTCTTATTACTTTTCTTGCAAAAAAAAGATAATTGAAAGTATACTTTTGTTCTAAGTTCTATATTGTTTGATTTTCTATCGGATCTGAAATGAAATCTGCATTATTAATGTTCTAAACTTTTAGAATATCATTTTTGGGTTTATAAAACAAAAACTAAATTTCGAATTATTTTGAAAAAAATTGCATATTTGATTCCCCATCAAGTTAAGCAAAATATTTTTCAAATTCAATCCAGCTTAACATTGTATTTACCTATTTACGAAGTAGAATTTCTGAAATTAATTTGCTGTGACTGTTATGAACAAAAACTACTAGACATTATATACAATGAAAAATGAATTCTTAATTTAAAATATTTCCTGGAAATGCTTTCATCAAATTTGAAATTTTATCCAGGATATGGAAATTGTCATTTATTCATAATTTGAAATAAGTTTTATTAATCTCCTGTGACAATTTTCCTTTTATTTCCTTTGAAGCAGAAACAGATAGTTGTCTTAGCAGTAAAAGTTAATAACATGTTATTTATGTTCATACGAAATTTAAATTAAAAAGCGTTGCAATTATTATTTTACAATATAGTAGCCTGTATAGTAAAATGGTTTTAAAATGTGAAATATTGATGGAAGCGCAAGAGAAAGTTGCAAAAAATATATTTTATTTATAAGAAACTAATAAAATAACACCCTCACACATTCTTTATTATGAACATAATATATAAAGTAAACATTCCCTATTAAGGAAAATATTTTTAGTACACATAATAACGCATAGCTATTAAAAATTTAATAGAAGAAGTAATGCATGATATGTTAAAAAAAATCATACTATACTTTGAGTTGAATTGTGATGAGAGATATTGTAAGTAATAATGGGAATTTAACACATGAATTTATTTTTAATGATATTGGTTATTGTTTATTATCTTCTTAATAATTTAACATTAATATTCAAAGAGTTTCAGCGAAATGATTTATTTATGTTCTTTAGAGGCCGTGGTGGCAAGGTTTGTTAGGGTATTGTTATCGGAAAGTGGAGATTTCGAATCTTGCCCCAATTGAAGATGAGTCATTTTTACTAACCAGACAGGGTCACATAAAATATGTAGTGATCGCAATGTCATCCATGTGAACTGATGTTCCTGGGGTCCTTTTGATTGGTTCTTGCTTCTACCTAACGAAGACCCACCTATTTTCAGGGCCACGACGACACACCCCCACTGTATAAGGTGCTTTCACTTCTGTCCCTGTAGTGCTGATAAAGGTAAAAATTCTAGAAGCCTGGCCTTATGTAAAAAAATATACTCTATATTCAACGTTTATTTTGGTAAAGATGGTTTGCCGTTAATACCCTGATTTCATATTTTTCCGATTAAAATGGAAAATGAGAAATAGTTTTGAAAATCTCATGTATTCTTGGTTTTTACAACATACTATATTTCCTTTCAACCAGAAACTAGGATGACAGACAATAGCGCTTTTACTTTTTAAGAGTTATACACCACTACATCACCATGAAGATTTTATTACTTTTTTGACATTTATCAAAAGACGCTCACTCAGATCTATGACAAACACGGGTATTTTCCCTGTTGCATTCGAGGTATTTTGTTTTAAGAATAATCATTTTGGTTTTTTTAGTTATTGTTTCAGCCATCAATTTACTGAAAATTCTTTCGGGAAGAAATTTTGGGTCACTGCGTGAGGGACATCGAGCATCTTAATGATTGCGTAGTTGATACTTCAATAAAGTATCAAGTGCTCAATCATGAAGCTGCTTGATGTCCCTGGTCGTACTCAGAGTACGTAGTTGATACTCAAATAAATAATTTCTAAATGTCTGCGGTGCTCGATATCCTATATATATATAAGCAAGCACCAGTAATTATATTAAGTCTGTTCATTAATATTTTCCATACGGATCTAATTTTTGTTGTTACTGATGACACTTGGCAACGCCAAGCCCACCCATCAAGAGACTAGGCAAATGTAATCAGAGAGAGAGAGCGTCTTTCGTTTTTGAAAAGAGCACCCTCATACAAAGGTGGAAGTACGACTTTTGGCTCATAGATGGCAGCACCATCTGAATCTTCCAATTTAGAGACTGAAACCAGTGAAGACCCATAGCCTGGCTCCAACCACCCACAGAGGTATTAATTTGTAATGGGAACATGGAGGACATTGCAACCCGGCAGATTTTACATGCCCCAGTCACCATTAGTGGACACGACGGATCTTCGGCTAAGCCGGGATTCGAACTCACCACCTTTTGGTAACGAGAACGACGCCCTAACCAACCAAGCCACCGCGGACTTTCTAATTTTTATATTTTATAGTTCATCTTTGTGGGTTCTATAAGTGCGTTTTCAAACTTTACTTGTTGTTGTATTAAACTATTTCTATACACCATTCTAAAAAAAATAAATAAAGGTATGCTACAAACAAATATGCTCTGTAACGTTCATGTGTAACGTTTTCGCATGAAATGATTCTATTATTCAATTCGTGAAACCATTTCATGTGAGAACGCTCTCGAAGCTGAGATCAGTTTTCTTATGCAAAAGAGCAATCGTACAAAACAAGCAAATACCTTGCAATATTCTCATATGAAAAGAGTCCGCTATTGAATATGGAAAATAATTTCATGTGCAAACTCCCATGAAGTTGAGATTGGCCTTCATGTGCAAAAAAGAAATTGTAATGTGCGGAAAAAGCTGATATGTTCCAACGCTCTCACATGAAATGATTGTGCTATAAAATAGGCGAAATCATTTCATGTGAAAACGTTCTCGCATCAGAGATTTGTTTTCTTATGCAAAAGAGTTGTTGTTGTTGCTTATCCCCCTGGTGCAGGAAAGCCCACACCATGTCCAGAAGATCTGGCATAGGGTAGTATGCAGCTTCTTTTTTGGAGAGGAACCACAATGGGAGAAGACTGACTTGACCCCTGAACACACATGCCATAAGTACCCGTTTATAGGGTAGGCAATCATTCATGCAAGGAAAGGAGAAAGACAGGATAGAGAGAGAGGAAAAGTACATCCATGCCTGGACCGGAATTTGAACCCAGACTTCCCTTTTCATAGTCAGGCATGCTAACCACTAAACAGAGTAGGCGGCATACAAAAGAGTAATTGCGAGATACGAAACAAGCAACGTTATCAAATGAAATAATTCCACTTTTCATTACTTCTGTTAACAGTGTTTTCTAGCAACAAATAACCAATGATTTGAGTACAATATCCTGAGGGGTGAGTCTGTTACGCCAAAACGTAGAATAAGTAAAAGAAGATATTTGTGACACCTTGAATGAATGTAAGTAATAAATAATAATAAAACTCAGAAAAAAGAAGTATAAAGTAAAGACATAACTATTTTATAATTCACTGTGCTAGCCAATTAAAATGCAATACCCTGAAGGTAGCATGTAAATCATGTGAAATATATATGTTTGTAGCGATGAGATGTGCAAATTGCAGCACACATAATTCATAAGTAATTGCAGAGCCACCTGAAAGTGCTATAGAAAGGAAGAAGAAACTGCCGATTTTAAGTATGGCCATTATTCTTTCGTACTATATTTTTCTTTGAGAAGAAGTTTAACTATGCCTTATAGCATCGACGTCTTTTACTTTCTGAAGAAGAATAATGGCCTATAAGGATTATAGAGATAATCTAAGGAGGACAGAGAATGGATAATACAGAGTTTCTGTCCTCTAGGAGGACAGAAACTCTGAATTATCCATACTCTGTTACTTTGTTCATGACTCTGTTACTTTTTTCATTACTTTGTTCATGACAGTGATAGATCACTCCCACATTACCATAGTACACTAGATTCAATCTGTTACGAATTATTCAGAGTACGCTGGTACATTACGATCGTTTTCAGCTGAGTGAAATGTCCTCATTGCTCCATTTACTTTTAACTCAAAATCACGGGCACTTAAACCACCAGTGGTACAAGTAATGATGGACATAAATAAGAGAATGGTACGACTTAGTCTTTATTAAGGAATCCCATTTCTGCTTGCGACACCACGGTGATTGGATTCGAGTCTTTAGACACCATGATAAGAGACTGGGGAACTAATGCATCGTCACATTGGTGGTGTAGCCGTTTTGGTTTAGGGTGGTTTTGGATTTCACTTCCACATCCCTCAAGTAGACATTGCTGGTACACTGGACAGCCAGTGCTAAATTTCTGAGGTATTGAGACCCATGGGGCTCCCATGTCTTGAGCGCTTACCATGATCCATATTCCAATAGGATGATGGGCAATCATATATGACACTTAACGTTCAAGAGGTCCCAAGTTATCCACAACAAAAACGAGTGGTCCAAGCTAATAACACAATTGATATGAGGTACACCAACCGCTGCCACGTCATATTAACTTTGGTAATAAATGAAAATTGCATGGACTGTTGTGACACTCTGATACATCCAAAGAGTTTTTGATTGTATGTTGAGATGTGTGGCAGAGGTTATAGTCAACACTGGTGGCTACACAAACTGCTGATTTTGTCTTTTTCCACTTTTCACAAGCTGTTGTATTTTCAATCATTTAGTCTCTGCATAATGTGTTATATACGCCATATAAATTTTACTGTAGTATCTTTGGTTTTTGAGATTTTGGAGTTTGAGTCACCTGATGTGTATTAATTGCAACTTGTATTCTCTATAAAAATTCGGAAAAGAAGAATAATTCAGAAAGAAGAGAAATGTATCGATGACTGAATATTAAAACCAATTTTGTATCGATTAAATTTTGTGCATATAACAATGTGACTAATGCACATTTAAATAACATACATTATTAAATTTTCTTTACAGCACATAAGACGTATAATACTATTTTGTTTCGAATTGTCATAAATTCGATAAAATACAATCGTATATAATCAATTCATTACATTACATTTAACAAGACTTCTTTGCATAAGGATTTATAACGTTTTTTAAATGTGATTTTCTATAGACATTTAACGAATTTGATGAAATCAAAATCATTAAGAAATCTTAAAACAATTTTATTTTTTAATGCAATGCAAAATGTTTTTATAACACTTCACGGTTAATTTGTCTGAAAGGCATTTTTTCTGAGTAGCAAAGTGAAAGATTCTATTTTATCAATGAAATTTCTTGGGTTTTGTTTCTGAAAATTTTTGTTATTTATTTATACTAACTATTTTTCTTAGAATTCAGTTTTCATTATTTTTAGTTTTGCAGATATATTTTGAATTAGCAAATTTTTACTAATTCTACGTGTTTCTAATTTACTTTAGCGTAAATAAGTTCAATAAGGCATTTTTTAAACTTATACTCAAGCAAAAACTTTTTTTTACTGAAATGTATTTTTGGATGAAAAACATTTTCTTGTGTAAAAAAATTTAAATCAGCTGAAAAAAATATTTTTTTTCGGAAGTTTTAATATAAAAGTTTTCTTATGTGTGTAGACTAAAATTTATGATAAATATTTTTAAAATAATTTAAATTAAAACTATGAGGTTGAATTAGAAATATTCTCTTTTTCAATATGTTATGACAAGTGTTTGCTTTGAATAAAAATTAAAGCAAAGTTTAAATATCACGCAGATGCGAATTACAGCTGCGCTTTCGAATGAGTTAGGATGTTTTCTCAATTACAAGTTTTCCGGCAAAAGCTAAATTTATGAAAATAAATGAAAAAAACTTCGTAAAAGTGATTTTTAATTGGTATATTAAATATTATACACTTATATTTTTAATTACACTTTAATATTAATTTAAGGAATTTTTAATTTTTAATTACACATTATTCATGTAATGATATTAGTTTGGAGAAAACGAAATCCGTTATTTTTACGTGAAATTTAAAGCTTTATATATATGTTTTTGATTAACTTCGTAAAAATTATTACAAACTTTTGATTAGTTTTGTGAAAATGATTACAAACTGTTTTGTGGCTGATCTTTATTTTCTGGATTGCTAACATGCTAGTCAACTTCAGACATTTTTGTGATTTCATTGATATTTTCGACGATGGACCTACCTGTGTAAGGTGCATCTTAACAGCAAATACATCTGAATGGAATCGACGAAACAAAAAATACACGCAATTGACTGCTACAGTATCCGGATCATGCCACCCAACCTGTCTAGTGGTTAGAGTAACTGACTACGGATGGGGAGGAACTGGGTTCGAATCCCAGCTCGGGCATGGATGTACTTTCCCTTTCTATGTTTCTTGTCCTTTCCTCAGATGACGGATGAATATGGCCCGCCCAATAAACGGGTTTGTGGTGGTGTGACGTGGGCGATGCTACTCGTACTTCCGTGACTTGGTTCACAGGTGCCCACCGGGTAACGATAAATGAATAGAAGTTTCCGGCCTTGTTTCGGCAAATGGGCTAATGTACTTACTTTCTCAAGGGTGCCCCGCCATTGGAAATAAAAAAAAATATTGACAAAGCACTGTGTAACTCTTGTACAAAAAAAATACTCTAGTACCGAAGAATGTATTATATATAAGAAGAAAATATACAAACCCTGGGTAAGTCTTTGTACAAAACTATCGCAGAAAATACACATTAAATATAGAAAATATACATGAAAACTACACGTTAAATGCATAAAAAGAAGCATAAAGGTTATGATTAAGCATTGCGTAACTCTAGTATGGAAAGGATATAGTATATACAAATAGAAAATATATAAAACATGGGTAAACTAATGTACAATTTTATTGCAGAAAATGCCAATTAAAATTACATTAAATGCATGAAATATACAGGAAAACATTACATTAAGTACATAAAGAAAAACATACTAAGTAATAATGAATAACTGTAACTTTTGTACATAAAACTAAACTCTAGTACTGAAACAATATTTTATATATAAAATATACAAAGCCCCTGGGCAAGCCATTAAACAATAATATCGCAGAAAATACACATTAAATATAAGAAATATACAGGAAAACTACAAGATAAATACATAAGGGAAAGCATACAGGTTGTGATAAATCATTGTGTAACTCTAGTACGGAAAGAATATTATTTATAAATAGGAAATATTTACGTGGGTAAACTAATGTGCAATTTTATTACAAAAGTGCTGATTAAAATTAAATTAAATGCATGAAATATACATAAAAACAATACATAAAATTGATAAAGACAAACATACTAGATACTAATAAATCACTGTGTAACTTTTGTACAAAAACAACACTCTAGTACGGAATAATAAATATAATAAAATATATTATGTGCATAAAAAAATAAAATATATTATGTGCATAAAAAGAAGTATACAAAACATGAAAATGACATTGTATAAGCTCTTATCATAGGGAAAAGGATAACACAAATTAAATATACAAAGAACAACATATATCAGAAAAAAAAGCTGCATTCATTGGAAATAAACATATTCTAAAGTTTGAGTAAGAAAAACAACTTTTAAAACCACAAATATAAAATTTCGAATGAATCATTTCTTGTTTCTTTTTTTGTAATTTTTTCTGTGCAGGGTGTATTGGTTTAATAATTCTAGGCATATATTCTTCTTTTTATTTCCAATTATATAAATATTATTGTTAGAAACTCCAATTTAAATATTATATATTCGATAATACAGGTAAATATTGTGCAGTTCTATTAAAATGTTTCTGTTCCAAAAAAAAAAAAAAAAAAAAAAATACTCACATTTTAAACTTAATTTTGTTTAGTTGAATGCATTTATCAAATTCTTTTTCAAGAGCAAATGGTATATTCTAGTTAAAAATGGGAAAAAATAAATTTATAAGTATAAATATAATAATTTTTTTCAAGCGCTTGTCAATGACTATTAATTTATGGTACACTGAATAATTAATATTAATCAGTAATTTTTCCATTATTAATATTAATAATGTGTGATATTATTACAATATATAAATAATACCTGAAAAGTATTACTTTTTAGTTATTAAAATATTGTTTTAGGTTGTCATTAAACTGTAAAATCATAAATAATTCGTTATTTATACAAAATCTTTCGTTTGTTCGAATAAAAATCAAAAACAGTTGACTTAAACTCACTAACGAAATTTACTGTATTTTATTAACAAATAGAAAATTATAGCCCTTTGAATTCAAGCTTTGTAATAATTTTTGTACCTCATTTTGTAAGTTAAATTATATTATAAAGGCAAATCGTTTTGAATAATATCAAAATAATATCTGTGTTATTCAATTTTTAACACTAATATCAATAACGGGTATTTTCTGCTGGTAACGAGTATTTTGATTAGAAGAGTCCCGTCTTCCAGCTGCTATAAAACACTCCTTTCACTTCTCGCGACATAAGACCATCGATTTAAAATTCCAGACAAGAGTGTTCCGTGGTAAGGAAGGAGGGGGAGTTAAAGGGGGTAGAGCAAAAGCAAACGCAAAAGGTGGTGACATCGTACCACTCTAGGTGTTACCAGGAAGAATTAATTACAACCCTTTTGTTGCAGCGGGGCGGATAGGCGCTGTGGTTGATATATTTATTAATTGCGAGGAACTTTTCCCTTCCCTGTTCTTTGAGCAGTAACAGCTTTTGTCTTCTTTAGTGGCTGTGCTAGTTTGATTAAGTGCCAGCTGATGATCCAGTTTAAGATATTGTGCACTGATAAAAGTTCAAATTTTCGTGCATTCTTTTTATTAAACTATTGAGATTTTAAGCAGAACAAATCAAGTTTTTGATTATTAAAAAAGGATTTAAATAAATATTTTGGCATCAAAACTGTTTTTAGTAACTTATTTTGGAAGAGAATATCATAAAAATGAATTATTTGGTTTATTGTGATTAAAGGACTAGAGTTTAATATTTTATTAACTGAGAAAAAATTGTTGTAAATCTTCATATATATAGGGATTTTGGAATGTAAATTTCTTTCTTGTGTTTATTAGCTCATTTAATTTTGTTAAGATTGTTGTTTCTTAATATTATTTGTAGCAATTAATAATGATTGATTTTTAAATTTGTGACGGAACATTTTTCAATCATTTTGGTTGTCTGTATATATATATATTTATCATATACCAATATATATATATATATATATATATATATATATATATATATATAAAGCTATTCTTCTACGCAAAAAAAATGAATGAATTTTGAAAAGTACGAGTTATTTTAGTATTTAATATTGGATATATAACAAAAATAGTTGCTAAAATAATCAAAAGATGGCGTTGTAAATCCAAAAAAATAAAGTGAACTTGCTCGACTTAGATTAGAATATTCTAATATTACAATTTTTAAAATTGAATCGAATAAACCTTTTTATTATTTTTAGATTATAAAATACCCAAGATGGTACTTTAGGATATTTTTATAACTTTTTGTGATAATTATGAAAAATATTTTTATCTTCGTTATATAAATAAAAATTGGGTAACACGGCCTCATGGCAGACATTCTTCAGAGACAAAAGTCCGGGTTTCATACCAGACACAGGAAATGGATGTTGCTCTTCTGCCTTCATCATGTACTGTCTGTTGAGGTGAGTGCTTGGGAGTTTTCAGGGTTTCTTCCTAGTGACATATAAATACATGAAAAATTCTCCTAGATGACAATTCACAACATAGAAAAATGTCTTACAATACACTGACAATTAAGCTGCTAATCTGTCCGCTATTCGGTGTTAAAACTTGCGTTCTGGGAGAAGGGATTTTAACGCTTAACTCTCGTGATCAAAGTTTATTGAGTTGTTCTTGTGACCTTGTAATAACCATATAAACTAGATTTATGATCGTTAAATTGTTTAGATAAATAGTCTTGATTCTGTTTTAAAGTTTTAAAATATTGAGTTTTATTGCTGTAATAATAATGTTAATAGACCATATTTCAAAATTTAGATTCAGTTTACTGTGTTTAATGATTCATTGTCATTAAAAAAGCAATCAAAAACATAATGCAATAAAAATATTTTCAGTTAAATTTGTGACAAACCACTTAAAATAACTTGTTAAAAATGTTTTGGAGTAAAAGAATATATAAAACCAAAAACTTTTTAGAATTATAGTTTATTTGATGTATTTGAAATGGAATTAAAAAAAAAAAGAATTAAAAAATTTTTTTTACAAAAGAAAAATTAATTTTTTAAAAAATTCTATTTAAGAATAAAGAATATACTTATAAATCTTACATGTTTCGTAGTATACAATCATAATCAATTACCCTTCTTTCCATTGTATAGAAAGCGTCAAACGTAACACGTAGCCATTATTGGAATCGGTAAAAATATTGGCGAGAAAAGTGTGACAACCACCTGGCTGTCCTTCAAAATGACACCTCACGATAGCTCATTCCAGTAATAAATTCTTCGCGAAGAAGATATGCCCATTGAAAAGACAGCATTGATGAATTACCTACAAATCTCGTCTTTCATCGCCAAGTCCTTTTGAGGAAGGCGCCAACAAACAATCGCCATCGTCCATCACGAACTCTCGCCAATAGAATGCACACAACTACTTGATACAGATATCATCTATTCACAACAATGGATTGCATAAAGAAGGGTATGAGCGGGCGGCTGGGGCGGCCGGGGCGCACATAGAAATTTTGCAAGCGCCGCTCGATGGCGAAATCTCATTAAAGTTCTGGATAAAACTTGCAGGAAAGCGTTGGCGAGAACGTTCCAGGTGGACGAGTGTGTAGCGGAGAAACTAACTGGTGAAATATTGGTTCCTTCCATGATTGATAAGTCTGTTCGGTTCGGCGTGCGTGCCGAATTCTCTTTGCTTGAGATGTAGGTATTTCTGCTTTCCTGCAACATACTTATCTGTATGAATTTTGAAATATTCCAACCTTTGCGAGTACAAAATTGGTTGTTATCGCTGGAGGCAGTAGTTGTTTTCGATTGGAGGAATTTTTCCACTTCTCGAAGGAGTGTGTTTTTGGCAGGCAGCCTTATTGTCTTCAGATCTAAACCGTATTACAAATGGAATCAAATTAATTCCGTTCGTTTTATTGATAGCTTATATAAATAACTATTTCATTTCCTTCCCA
>JAPDSC010144102.1:9497-23574 GCA_026290005.1 Latrodectus geometricus
TGGAATATATTGAATAAACATTGGTAGGTACATTGAAATATATTGGAGACATATTTGTGCGGGGTAAAGGATATATTGCATAAACATTAGTAGGTACATTGAAATATATTGGAGACATATTTGTACGGGGTATTGGAATATATTGGAAAAACATTGGTGAGGTGATTAAAGAATCCCACTTTCAATATTTTATAATTTCATATATAAAACATAAAATTTCCTTTAGTTATCTCATTTGGTTTATTTTTAATTAGTTTATACACGAATCTTCATTTCATGTTGCATTACATCATTTTCAAAAGTGGTCAATAAAACTATTTTGTAATGAATATACATTCATGTGTTTTGCTGTGAAACTTACTATCTTCACTTTCCAACTAAAATATAAATAAAATTTAATATATATTTTTATGTTTTTGATTTGTCATGCAGAAAATTAAAACAAATGTGAATTCCACTTTGATTTTTTTTGCTATAATTTAATGTTTTCTTTTTTAGTTTATACTAGATTAGAATTTAATGTATAATAATTTTTGATCTTTTATGTATTAACCTGTACGACTTATGTTTACAGAACACTACTTAGGAGTGACATTTTAACTCTTTTCATTTTTATTTATTTTTGCATACAAATAGGAAAATTGATTTAATTTAATAATTAAGAAAAATATCTCATTAAAAAGTTTATTTTCCAAAATTCAGGAATGTTTTCCATTGGTAAAATCGTTAAGTCAGCAAATGAGAAAGCATGGCCTAATCTAAGGTATTGACTATAAGTTCACTGAGAAATATTTAAATCATGTATCATTCTTAAGCGCAGAGAAATTGTTTTGTCTAGTTATTTGAGATTACAAATAAGGTTTTATTTCAATTTGTATAAGTGATTTTTCAAAAGTTCCTTGGAAGTAAATTTCTTACGGCTTAAACTTTAGTTTCAAAAAAAAAAAAGGTTACAGTTTACAATTAAAAAATAACTATATCTATTTCTTTTTATACATAGAGCTATGAAACTTTGTATTTAAATATCAGAATGGAAATATAAAAATATTTATTTTTATATTTAAATTAATATACTTATCGTTTTTTAATTAACAAGAAATTCTAATAGAATTATATTCTCAATTTTTATTTCGAAATATTTATATGATTTACGTTTGGAATCCTCAGATGAAGCAAATTTTAAATCAACACATTATTGAATAAGATACAAAATGTAATACCAAATTAACAAATTTCAAGGGAATAATTGACATTAACAACAGGCGATACAGTAAATTAACACAAATTGTTATTAAACAACTTCAATCCTAATTTGTTAATAAAAATCAATATTGTAATTTAAGTGTTTCATAGCGAAGGATTTAAAAGTTAAGATACAAGTCTCTATTTTAAATTATATTTATTTAATATTTTATTTTAGTTAATATTATTTCTATGTATTGTAAATTATTTTTACAATATGTCAATAATTCTTTTTTAAAAGATAAAATGTATACAATGCTTCATATGGCTTACGACAAACAAACAAAATAACGTATTTATTAATTTTAACATATGTTAAAACAAATATTAAGAGGATTCTTGAATTATTTAAAAATATGAAAAACAACGGCAAACCATTGCTGCTGCTGCAAAAAAAAAGTTTGGTTTCTTAAAATTAGAAAATTATAATTTTGGATACCAGGGGAATATTCTAATATTTATTTTAAATGTATGAAATACTTTTAAAATTTTTTGAAAATTATTCTTTTAATAATTCGTTTTGCTGTAAAAAATTTAAGGAATATTTTTATCGTTTTTTTGTGCATCATACGTTACATTTAAAGAAATATTTTACAAATGAAATATTTAATACATTAATTTATTTTTGTTAGGAGTTTTAATAGTGAATCAATTGTTTTGTTGCATATCGGCAACAGCATAATGACGATAATTTGTCAAATTCATTATTTTTAAAATTTTGTTAAACATTGATTTAAAAATTGTAATATGTAAAATTTGATTTTAAATCTTGCATGACAGAAAAAAGTGTGATGTTCTCACTTTTTTCTTCCATCCTATATTCCTTATTTTAAAATTGTCATCTACATATAACTATAAAATAAAAATAGATTTATCATATAAGATGTCTCTTTTCTTCTATATTCTCATGTACACTTTTAAAAATTACAATATTCGTTTTTTTCATTTTCTAAAAAATATTAATTAATCCCACTTCACCGATTGCGCTTTCGTCTTTCTCAAAGCATCACAGGTCACAAATTCAATTTTTTTCTAGTTATTTGGTTTTTGTTTATCTCAGGGTGCCATGTTGATAATAAATAACTAGTTTATATTTTGCATTTGTGTGTTTTTATTGTATTTATTAAATTGTTCTTCTCTTGATAACTGGGATCCTCGAAACATATTCCCATGGTTCAATCTAAGTAAAACCTGAAAGCTGTAATTCAGATGAAATTTATATAAGTGTAATTAATCAAATCTAAATTGATTCAAATGAATGAGAACTAAGCGGGTAAATTCATTCAGTTTAAAACAATGAGTGTTTAATTATTTCCTTGATTAAGTTATTATTTTATTTATAGTATTTATCCTAAGTCCCACACTGAATACTATTAAACTTTATTGAAATTGTGTTTCAAACAATAAATTTTGTTTATCTTAATTATGAATTCTTTATTCATTTTACAATAAACTTACTTTATCTCAAACAAGTAAGTTTATTTGCGATTAGAAGAGAAATTAATTTTTTCAACTTCATTATACAATGGATAATTTTCACATGAGATAGAACAATTATATGTAAGAACAAATACTATTAACAAAACTTTATCTCAGTAAAAACATTTATCGAAATATTTATTATACACAATAATTATAGTTGAGTCTAAAATCAATTGCAGAAAAGTTGTGATAGATTCAGATAATATTTATATTCTTTATGTTAAAATATTTGATTTTAATATCTTTGATGGCTGATGATAAAACAATCAGGGTTGCAGTAACATTACTTGATACCTTATTAAATTTTGAGATTTTATTAAACTTTGTTAGCAAATAATTTTGAATTCAGATTTTTTAAAAAATAATATCAGATTTTATACTTTTGGTATATTTTGAAATATTAGAAGAAAACAAACTACATTTTTTTACTCCTCTTTTTAAATATTTTTTATGAAATATTGTTAGAATAGTTAATAAATTTAAATTTGCTGGGTTCAGTGTTAAAAATAGGCAGCAAATCATTCAATATATTTATTAGTACCACATTTATCAGTATTATTCTATTTTTATAAATAAATATTAAGTATTTCATATACAGTTAATGTATAAGCCGTTGAAATCTTTGTATTTAGTATTTGAAATCAAACTATATTTTATAAACCCTAATGTGATAATCATAAAATAAGCATTTATTTAAAATTTATGAAAATTTGATTACTTGTATGGAAGACATATTTCTCACAAAAAAATTGACTTTTATCTATTTAGAACTTAAATAAAAACCCTTAGTTATTAGAAATTTAGCCCTATTTGGTAGTTTACGTTATTTATAAATATTAAATTAAATATTTAAACATTTTTGTTTTATTCTTGTTCATCAGTTTTAGTTTATTTTACACAAAGACAAACATACACGATCATATAAAATTGCAAAAATACTATATTTCTGTTTCTTTCAAAAGGAAATCCAATGTTTTCTCACTTTACTTTTTTATGAAATGAAATTTTTTAGATTTATCACAATATTTTTATAATAAAAATCCCTAAAATCAATAAAAAAATTTCATAAAGAAAGTTTTCAAAAGTCACTTAAGTGTGATCTTAAACATTAATAAATTTGGTATTAGTCTTATTTTTTAGAATGTTGAGATATTTCCGTGAGGGGAATATTTTCTTTTTTCCTTCCATTTTCTTTTGAAGAATTTTTAAAAAAGAGAGAAATATGTTTCATTAAAAACTTTATCTTCAGAAAGGAATCCAAAAAAATGGAACAAAAATGCTTTGAAAATCTAAGAAATCTTACAGCAAGTATTTTTAAATGTCGCATAAAATAATGAATGAAAAATAAGTCACTTGAAATTAAAGGTTTTGTGCTCATTCGGAAAAAAATAAAAAAATAGCGTTATAAAAGTTCAAAATAAAACTTAAATTTTTGGATTAAAATACAACTAACTTTATAATTAATAAATAAAAGCTAACATATATTTTTTATTAAATTACTTAAGAAAAAAATATGAAAAGTAGTATCAATAAAATAATATATGCATATACCTAAAGAGGAAAAATTTGTATGCCTACTTAAAAACCAAAAATTTCGAAAAATATTATTTTTGTATTTTTTAAAACATTTAATTCACATTTCTTGATCTGAAATTCAGATTTTCATGGAAAACATAAGAAAAAATCAATTTTTTATGTTACCCCAGTATCTTTTGTAGTGAGAAAAGTTATTTTCTGGAATGTTGACATTACATTTTTTAAGTGTAATGGTAAAACGTTATTGCAAACCATGCTTAGAAAATATAAATAATAGCAATTTTGCAATTAAATTTTTAAAATTGAATAATTTGGTATATTTATTAAAGTCTCATTTTGAAATCTCTTACGTTATCTATATTATAAGTTATGGTTTTTAGAGGGGTGGGTGTCAGTTGCCATAATATATGAAATATTTTTCGAAATATCAATTTTAAAAATCATTTTTGTTTGCAATATAGAAATTCGAAGATTAATGATACATTATGATGCAACACATACCCATAGTGAATTTTAAAATATTAAAATATTTAGGATGCTATTAATATGAAAAATAATAGACAATTTTTATCTGATTAATAAAATTTTGAATAAAAGTGAATTTCAGTTTCCGAAACTTAAAGGCTCCTCTGCTTTATGGTGAATGTCACCCATAAACATGTCCAACTCATTGCACTTGTGAAAATCATGTGTCAAGCAGTCTCTGTCATGCTCGAAGGACCATGCCTTGCATTAAACAACTTGCTAGATTGCATTTTGCACTGCCCAAATAAGCATTTTTCGCCATTTATAAATGAATGGATGCTTGTGTTCTTTAACCCTTCTTTGCATAATGGTGGAAATTACCATCATAACCTATAATGCCCAAAAATTATATAAAAAGAACAAATTCACTTTAAGTTGATCGTGTTTGGATACCTTTTTAATGTCCATTGCATAAAAAGAAACATAGCTGCCAAAAATAAACAAGTGTCATTATCAGTGAAACGAGCTTAAAGTTGTCTCATTCCGCTGTTTGTTGTAGTTGCAATAAACGTATGATTTCGTTTATAATTTTGTTTTATTATATTAGAGTTTCTATTGCTAAAAATTTGAAAATGAGTGGAAGAAAGTTTTGTAACACGTGTTTCTGTTATTTTCCTCTTTTATTACTAATTATTAAGTACTATTATTTAGTACTAAGCTAATGATCTAAATTTGGATAATGATGGAAATTTTTAGCATATTATTTTTTGCTAAATTTATACTATAAATATATACTAAAATTTTTTTAACCATTTTTCCTTTAATTTTGAACATGAATTATATCAACTTGATTTATTTCACCAATAAAGAAAAAATCATGCAAAGAAGGGTTAAAACTTACTTTCTTTACTTAGTGTGTTATCAAGAATTAAATTAACCATACAGTTACTTGAATTTTAATTTCTATATTAATTAAAAATTTACCTTGCAGAAAAATTGGGATTTTAAATAAAGAAAAATTTTATTTATTTTAATTTCGAGAACAAATTATTTTTTTCTATTTTGAAGATTTGTTGTTTTACAAAATATTATACTGTAATTCCAGGAATGCTGCTTTTTAAATAAGCATATTAAAATATCCCTAAATTATAAAGATGTTGCAGTAATTTAAATGTTATAGCAGTGTATTTATAATTAAATGAATTTAGTTATGTACTTTAATAAAACACTTTACAATTTTTAAATGCTTATTTTTATTCAATTTTTATAAATGTTTTAATAATTAATTAAATGTTTTTTATTAAATATAAAATTACCAATTCTTTTTAAGTAATTTTTTTGAAATAATTTTTAAAATAATTCTTTATGATGCAAATTTACATTTTTTTAATAATTTTAATTTCATTTGCTTGTTATAAGAAGCATGCTTGTTATAAGAAGGTGTAAGTGAACAACATGTATATATTATTCCCGTAGGTGATATTAAAGAAAAAATATAATAAAGTAATACTGCTTTTTTTAATTCTGTTATTCAGAAAACATAAAAAAAAATTATTTTAATTTTATTTTTCTTTGAAAATGTGCGCTTTTAGATGGAATTGAATAATTCTCACAGATTTATAATTTTACCAAGGTTTTCTTTTTTTGAACACAACAATTTAACAATTTTAAATGCACGCTTTATGTCTCCTTATTAAAATAAAATAAATTAATTGGGTAAAAACTAATTACATAAAAAAACAAGAAAATAATTTATTCCATCTAAATTATATTCTGAAAAAAACGTCTTGGATTTTAGGGAAATGCAAATTAATATTTAAAACAATCTTTTCTGTTCAGATAAATGAAGCGTGATTAATCCTAGAGAGAAAAAATAATTAAACCCTTAGATTATGGGCAAATATAAATTTAAATTCAAAATTTTGCCTTTCTAGTTAAATTAAGCCTAACTAAGTTTCCTTAAACTTTTAAGCTTCTTTATTCTTTGCATTTTATATAAAATTGACAACGCCTTTTTTTAAGCTATCATAAAAAGAAAATACTATAGTTTAACGATTTAAAATAATATTTAAGAATTTAAAAAATATCATTTCAAATAAATTTAGAGAATATTTGCAGAACAAACACAAAAAATTAGGGTTTGTTATTAAAATCATTATAAAATAATTTTTTTCAAATAACGTCATAAAAGTATCTGTATAATTTCACATTTCATTTAGTTGCTCATTATTTGCAAAAAGAAAATGAAGCTAGAAATTAAATTTTATTATTAAAAAAGTTTTTTTGTTTTGTTTATTTTGAAATAATGTATTATAAAATATACAATTCAAATAAATGATGCATATAATATTATATTGCTTTATATTAACTTAAAGTAAACATTTACTGATGTTATCCTACATTTTTATAGTATTAAATAAAATCTTGACAATGTTTTTTGAAATAAAAAAAAATAGTTTTATTTATTTTACAAAAAAACACTTTTAATTATGCATATAAATATATATGGTATGCAAATAATTTTTTATTTATAAGAAAGCAGCAATACTAAAAATATTATTCCTTAATATTTATAAAGAAAATTATACACCGATGAAAAATATTAAAATTAAATAAATTTATTTCTGAAAGTGAAAAAATATACATATTTGTAAAAATTTGGTCCTCGAAATCATGATTAGAAATTTTCAAGGTAAATGTGTTTTCAAATACTTCATTGAATGAACCATTTTAAGAAGTAATATTTGCCTTTTGACTTAAATGCTTCTGATTGGTTTACTAAAAATATTCAAAATGTAAAGTGAATTTTCATTATTTATTCTCAGATATTTTAATTTGAATATCCCACAGTTATAAATTTGAGCTCTAATTCTCAGATTTACAGTGTGAATAATTTTGGTTTACTGTAGAAGTACAATCATCCGTTGGAAAGCTGCAATCTTTTGGCTCCCACTACCCAGATTAAAGAAAATATAAAAAATATGTATGCGCAGAGAAAGAACAATGGATTTTTATGTTTCTGGAGTATTTCAAATTTCGTTATATACATTCAGAAATCATCAAGAAAAAAGAATTAATTTCAAATTATTACTCTTTAAGAAGTTGTAAAGTTGATGTTTAATCCAGAATAAGATCCATCGTGTTTAGTAATGGTGTCTGTGATACGTAAAATAGGTGTTCGTTGTAATGAATAATGTTTTATGGAGAGGAAAATGATATTTGAGTTATCGATATCATCATTTAGCTGTTGTTAAAAATAATGAGTGGGAGCTATGTTTAATAATGTTTCGATTGATAGAAATAGATGGCTACATATGCCTAAAAAATAAACAAGCAAGCATATCTGAACACTTATTTTCAAACATAAAATAAAATCTAATAAAGTTAAATTATTTTTAGCAATTAATTCTATATTATAACGTAACACTTAGAAATACAATAAACTCTGTTTTTAATTTTAAATTCTTATTTGTTCGATTTACGAAAGAAAGCTTAATTTGGAAGCTGTTTAAAAGAAAAATTAGAAATCGCTCAACTATCTTTAGTAAACATTTGTATCACATTCATTAACAAGAAAATAAAATGAAAAGAAAAAAGTACAAATTTTGGATCATATTTGCTGCAATTTTGACTGTCAAAAAGTTTGAAATTCTAACAAAGCTAAAACTAAATCATCCTTTCTTCTTTTCAAAAGAATACAACATACAACATTAATATTGGTGATAAGTTTTATTCAAGAAGGACTTTCATTTCAGATTAATTAATTTAATTTTTATATTAAATAATTATCTAATTTTATATTAAATGATTATCTAATTTTATATTAAATAATATAAAAATTAGATAAGTTTTTAAAAGCATGCCTTATATGCAGCTGTGTAATATATTCGATGTGAGTAAAACTGTATCGGTCTCTGCCACAAAAAATTGGATTTTATCTTGAGAATAATAATCAAAAGGAATGGATTTGAAAACAAGTGCATAATGCATAACATTAATTTCTTATGATTTTCGCATGTACAATCGCAATTCTGATTAGTCCACATAATCTGTTATTTACAATGTTTTAAAAGCACTGTGAATTTTTTCATAAATATAATTTTTTAAAATTAAATCATGTTGATGCAAATAAATAAAGATAAAATATGTACATATTTTTAAGATACTAGACCTGTAACAGTGGATAATTTTAAGTTTTTGTAAGCAAATATTTCTTACAAATTTCTAGGACCACTATTTAAAACAAATTGTTTTTACGAAACTAAAAATATTTGAATCCACCATTCTGCATAAAGATTCTTTATTGAATAAAACAGATCAGCCAATAAAACTTCTGGCATTTTATTGTATTTTTCCATAGAAGTTTCCTCCAGTTTCTCTATAAACCATATTGCAAATTATCTTCATAAAACTAAAAAGCCAAATAAAGTATTATCGGAGCTTATTTAATATAAAAGTACTATTGTTTCAGTAATCAAATTTAAATACTTTAACATTCCAGATTAAATTTTCTAACAAATATATGTTAAATAAAATTTAAAATTTCTAATACTAATAAAATCTATATAAAAAACATTTTAAGCTGGATATATATATATATCTATTTCATGAATTAATATGAAAGCAATCATGCGAATAAGCATTTTTAACACTCTTTTAATTTATGAAACAAAATCATAAAAAGAATTTTTTTTAATTATTAATCTTACATGAAGAAAATATAAAGGCAGAGAAAATTTATTAAAAAATGCTTGATCAAATGTAAAAAAACTATTCGTAGGTGAATACTCTTTTTCATATATATTTATTAAAATTTCTCTTCCATTACTGGAATTATTTTCAATTTATTATATTTATGCATTCAGCCACCCAAAATTGCAAATAACTCAATATTTTCCAGATTCATGAAAATGTTGCACAAAATGAATTTTTTCATCAGTTAATATCTTCTTTCATAATCTTTCTTTGAAGGAAACTATTAATTGTTTTCTTCACAAAAATATATCGTCTTATGAATAAAATATATTTGGGTACGGTTAAAGTTTTTACAAACTTTATTTCAAAAAAATTATTAATAAACGTAGCGTTATAGATATTAAAAAATACTGCATTAAAGTAAAGGTAATTTCATTATTCTTGGTTAAGAGAATTTTTTTTTAGAACTTTTTTTATTTTTAAAATAAGTTGTAACAAATTTTAATTTAAATAATCATTGTAGTCAAATTTAATATTTAATTTCTTAATAAAATCTTAATATATTTATTAAAATATCTACAGATTCAATAATAAATCTAAAAATTAAAATATTCATTTTTTAATTATATCTATCTATCTATCTGTCTATCTATCTATCTATCTATCTATCTATATATATATATATATATATATATATATATATTGCTTTATTAAAGTCATAAAAAACGTATAAATATTTTTATTTTTAGATTTCAAACAGCCGCTTAACCTGTCTAGTGGTAAGAAAAACTGACTACGGATGGCGAGGACCTGTCTTCGAATCCCTGCTCGGGCATGGATACTTTCTCTTTCTCTCTCTCTCTGTGTTTCTTGTCCTTTCCTCAGATGATGGATGAATGTGGCTCACTCTATAAATGGGTTTGTGGTGGTGTGGCGTGAGCGACGCTACTCGTACCTCCGTGACATGGTTCACAGGTGCCCACCGGGTAACGATAATATGAGTAGCAGTTTCCGGCCTTGTTCCGGCAATTGGGCTAAAATACTTACTTGCTCAAGGGTGCCCACCATTAAAAATAATTAAAAAAAAAGGATTTTAAACGTGTCACGAACATGCATTAAATAATAATGCAAGAAAAAACTAAAATAAAAAAAAAGATTAGACAATAGTAATAGCATATCGTAAAATCTTATCTTGTACAAAATAAAAAAAAAATCAATAATATCAAAATAATGAGTTGAGTCTATAAATTATTAAAAATAAATAACAGTTTGCCAAAAAAGCATAAAAAGTTAAGGATTCAGTGAAAGTATTTATGAGTTTATAATTTTTTTATATATATTGTAATTTATTGTTAAATTCATATTGCACAAAATTTTCTTAATATATTGAACTATATATGCTTAGGATTTTTAGACGAATTTTTGAATAAAAATTATGTGTTTTAAATTTGTATATATGCTTATCTTAATTATTTCTAGGGACAAATACTGTAGTCGAATCAACAGTTGATAAGTTAATGCACCGGTTTTCATCTTTGTCAGTTAAATTGCTTTCTCAAATATATTCTTTCGAAGTTCTTTTAGAATTCACTTCAAATTGAATTTCTTTCTAAAGAAGCTTTGTTCGTATATAAATGACCGGAAAACAAAAAAGAACAAACTCAATTAATTCGATTGACTTGTGTAAATATTGTGACCTAACTATTCGATACTTTTTTCCAAGGACACATACTTAAAATCAAACAGAATGGATTAAAATTGGACTGTAGGTTTAGCTCTATCAACCTTATTATTTCCAATATAATAGTTTATGGAACTTTTAAAATCATACATTCAGTTTTGTCTTTACATAAAATTAAATGTTTCTAAAACATTAATATTTTAGTTTTATTTCTTTCTTAATACAATAAAAACAATTCAACTATAAGAGCACTAATTTCTAAATTTAAAAATATTGAATAATTTAATTATTCAAAATTTAACACACACTATCTATATCCTTATTTATTGATTGCAGAAAATAGACATTTCCGTTGGTTAAACATGATTATTACTTGATAAAATAACAGGCGATATCATGATTTTGCAAAATACGTGATTTTGAAGAAGCTACCGAATGTGATAAGAATAAGCATATAAAAAATCGATTTCTTTAAAAAATGTTTTATCACTATTTAAGAAGTATATATTTTCAAGATAGTTTATGTATTCTCATCGGTCCTATGCTTTTTCCTTATTTATATTATATTACATTGATTTTTCTTGATTTTGTCTTATTGATATTAAGTTGTGTAGTTTCTTTTTAGTTCCATCTTTATCTATTAAATACATCATACTTAATTTATATAGGCATTTCACACAATAGCAGCTTTTGCACTGGTATGATTGCTGATAATATTTTTTTATTGATTGTATTTGCTTTTCTAAATATTGTATTTATAGCTTTATATTGTAATATATTATATATATAGTTATTTTATGTTTATTTAACTCTATTGGATAATTTTAAGCTCATATACTTTGTTCTATAAAAGGAATATAGCTCATTTCATTTATAAACGCCAATGCCTCTCCTCATAGATTGGTTGAATAAATATAAGAATGAGCGTCTTCCGTTTTTGCACAGAGCACTCTCTTACAAAGGTGGAAATACGACTTTTGGCTTAAAGATGGCAGCATCACCTAGGTCTTTCAATTTAGAGATTGAAACCAGTGAAGACCCTAAGCCTGGATCCACACCTCAAAAGGTATTAATTTGAAATGGGAACATGGGGGACATATTTTACGTGCCCCCGCAGCTATTTGTGAACACGAGGGATCTTCGCCTAAGCCGGAATTCAAGCTCACTACCTTTCGGTAACGAGAATGATGCCCTAATCAACCAGGTCAACGCGGTCTTTACGATACGTATATTTTCATTGACTGAAACATAATATATTATAAAGAAATCTGAAATTTTTTCTCCCAAAAACTGTATATTAATTTCTGATAATTTAAAAAAGGGAGTATTAATCATACTATATTTTAAAATATGCTTTATCTTGTTGAAGTTACAAATGTCTACAGAATAACTTATTGACACGACAAACATTAATGGTAATTTTATATATATTTGCAAATGAAACTATTTATCAAACTTCCCCAATAGAATGTTTTCTCTCAACTTAGGACTATCTCACCTTAATCAACATTAAGTACACAAAAAATTCTTACAACTTGTTATAGTGTTCTTAAATGATAGTTAAGGCCATTAAGACGCTGAAAAGGCCAGCTTTTAGTGTGATGAAACTTACCATCAGAGACTAATAAAACTTCTCCATAGTAGAATACGTAAACACGTGGTTTCGGATCAAATAGTCGACGTGATGATTAAAATGGAATGCTTATTGCATTATTAACACTCAGTTACTTTTATCATACTTCAATGTATGGTAAGTAGAAACATACTGTGTATATCATACGCTATAATTATTTTTAAGAGGTAAGATAAATTTAAAAAAATGAAAGGCAAATTTAAAAAATAGGGTTTTTTTGCTTAGACATTAAAAACGTAAAAAATATCAATTATATTGTATTTACAATTACAGTTTTGAAATCCAAAAGTGCTTAAAGGATTTTATTATCATTAAGAAACACAAAATTATATCTTACAAATTTTCCTTAAAAGTAAATGATTTCACCTGGAAAATTATGCATTCATTAGTCAAAGCACTAGACATTGCAAAAATAAAATTATTATGTACTGAATACTATTTCTCCTTTTCGGATTCGAAATTAAGATAGCATACGTTTATATAATTTAGTTTACAAAGCATAAAATATTTCATGATACTAAAATGCACAGAAGGAAAAGGAAAACTATTAGTTTTTTTTTTATATTTCTCATGCATCATATTTAATCATTATCATCATTATCATTTATAATTTTAAAAAATATAGAATATCTCATTGTGACAAATTCTACTATCATATTAGATTTTAAAACAAATTGCATGAAAGAAACATTTACTGCAAATTTTCTTATGATTTTGTTAAGCAACAAAATCAATAATTTAAAGTAATTGTTTAAAGAATAAATTTTGAGTCTCTTTTTTCTAAGCTTGTAAGACTTGGTATTCTGTATTCTATGCTACTATACTTATTTATATTTTCCTTCAATTTAGTAACACACCATTGAATACAAATGACATAAACTAATTAGAATAATCTTATTGCTTTAATCAAAAAATGGTGACAGAATTCATTAAAGACCAGCATTATATTTTTGGAACAGTGTTAACATTAATCATAATAATATAAGACTTTAAAAAATAAAATTATTAACTCCAGCCACAAGTCTTTAATGTTTCATTGGTAAAAATGATTTATATGTAATATCCTTATACCAAAACTAATAGACTGAGTACCCATTTAAAGTATTTATATTTTTTATAAAAAATATAACCAGTACTTATTCTATTCTTAAGCAATCTAAGTTATGATTTCAGAAATTCAGAATGTTCCTATAAAACATGCCTGTCAATGTTGAGTTTTGATCATGCAGACATAAAAACCAGAATAGTTCCGTTTGAAACTTGGTGTATTGCACCAACGTAAGAGTATTATCCAATGATAAAATTTTGATGACAGCAATAATTCAGCATTTTCTAAAAAAAAA
>JAPDSC010144107.1:0-11772 GCA_026290005.1 Latrodectus geometricus
TTGAAAAAGTGACATTTCGCTCTGAAAAAATTACTTTGATTTTTTTTGTTTACTATATTAAAATTTATGAGTCAAGTGTTAAAAGTGGAATTTAGAAAAGAGAAAATTTGGCACACTTTACAATTTTTCTTTGATAAAGGTGAAAATACAAGCTATGTGATTGAAATTGTGAATGGCGTTTACGGTCCCGATACTGAAACAGCAAGTTACAAGCAATTTTGGTATAATCGATTCAGTTCAGATAAATATTTACTTCACTCGGGTGCATTGTCATCGAAATTATCGATAAAATTTTAAACATCATAGAAGAGTTGGCCACCTATTTGCCATCGTAGCTTTGTCCAGAGCATAAAATATTAAACTTTTTATTTAGAGCTAAGAGAATCAGAAACAAGTTAACTAATAATTAAAGTTAAAAGTTACCTAATAAACCACGAAAAAAAATAACGGATTTTTTCCCCCAACTAAACATTTTTATTATAATTCTGTTGTGCTTTGTTTCATGCATTCGATTTTAAAATTAAAGATGGCTATTACGGTTCTTTAACCAACTTTAAATTGTGTCAAATTGGTAACTGATTTGTTCCCTAAATTTTGGCTCGAGAATCCGTGGGTTAAAAAATCTTAAGTATATATTATTATGGTGATAAATCCAGTTTGGTTTGACAGATTATTGGGTTGACTTGACTATAAGCTTTACATATGAATAGCTTACTTGGTACTTTCCAGTTTTTGATAACTGTCTGAAAATGAGTTTACTTTGAAAAAGGTGGACTGTCAGTTGTCTTAAGACTTGTAGAGATAGATTTGAGAATAAAATCGCGGCATGAGTTGAATCAAAGTCATTAACATAATGTTTATAATCCACAGGGAAATATTAGATCACATGGATTAGAGATTTGCAATCGGTCATGATCACCTGTTTACCAGATTTTGCTTCTTAAGTATTTCCAAAAAATCTTTTCAAAAGTGTAATTTAATATTTATCATATAAGTATTTCGAAATGATCTTCCACTGTTTGATTCTCAATTACAAATTTTAGCGATTGTAGATATTACAAGATTTTTCACTTATTTTTTAAAAGAAATTACTCTCTAATGAATAAAATTTATTATGAACAAAACAGAAGAGATTCTATAAGAAACTTCATGAAAATTCTTTCTCTCTTCATGATTTTGTTTCAAATGGAACTTTTCTTAATTTATATTAGCTCATCTCAAAAGGTAGATACCTTAAACTCTTTTTCTTTCTTTTTTTTATTTAAATGTCTCTTGTAATTTTATTCTCAGACCATAATTTTTTATAATAGTAAAAATTTTAGTGTAACAGTAAAAATCTTGAACTTATTATAGAAGTAACAAGTTTTGTAACTTCTATAATTTTATATGTAAAAAACTGAAAAATTCTAATGTAGTGAATAAAAAGAATCGTGATGCATAACAGAAATAATTTTTCTATACGGATTTATTTGCTTCTGATATTTATTTTAGTTTCTAAATTATTTAAAAGTAGTATATTCTGTATAGTTATTAATTTATATACGTAGTATAGTTATTGATTTAATTTCTAAAAATATTATTGTCCCTTTCTAGTAACTTACATATTCTAAAATTGTATAATATATTCTCTATATATTTAACAATTTATTATAAACTATCATGTTCAAAATTTTGTCTCTGAAAATAAATATTTTGATTTATTCTCAATATATATTGATGTAAAAACTTTTGAATATTACAGTGTTAGAGAGCAATATAGGACTAATAGCATAATGATAAATATCATTGTAATTCTAAAACCGAAAAGACTTTTGAATTAAAATCCAAATTTATAATTTATATCAGTTCAAGCCCATTAAATTGTAATATTGCAGTTCTGAATTCTGGCTATCAAGAAAAAATATGCATCTTTTTCTATTTTTTAAGTTCGCAACCAAACTGTTTGCTCTCTGACCTTACGTTTAATAGTTCGAGGCTTCGAATCGCAACATGGCTTTTGATGATGTTAAAGTTAGGAATCCATTCAAAACTATAAATTCCAGTTCAATTAACTCTCATGTGCAAAAAATATCATTGACCGACAAAAAGAAATCTTTTAATTCTTTCATATTTTCTGATGCTGTGATTCATTAGTTCGAATAAGTTCTCTAACAAAATTCTAAGGGAAAAATTGAAAATATGAAATTATGATTGATGTAATTTCTTGTGACAATAAAAGCCCAATAATTCTTGAATTCAATATATATTCTTCTAATCGTGTGATTTAAAATCCGTAGAATTGAAAAAAGAGAGCGTTTTTGTGTAAAAAGATAACTTTTGAAAAGTCTAATAGATTTTAATATTTGTTTTTTGAGAATTACTATATTATAATATTACTATATTAGTCTAAAATTTTTGTTTTATTTTGTAGAACACTTTGCCAAGGAAAAAAATCTCCTGAGACCACGCCCCTCCTAGTGGGGGTTGCAGTGTGAGCGGCACGCCCCCGAACCTAATATTTTGAGCTCACAAATTCTAAGTTCGTCCGCTGCAGCTCTATGCATCTGGCAACTACTTACTATACGCCGTACAAACTCTTGTCATCGACATGAGATTAGCTGCGTATTCATTGGCCACTTCCCTGCAGGATGGTCAGATGACCAATCAGAAGACTCAATGAATCCAGACTCCAGTTGGGCGCGGAGCGGGATGTGTAGCAGCAGTTAGTATCCCAATCCTGTCGGAATCTGGGGTTTCTGCATACGTTTTTAACTAGTTTTCATAGCAATAGCACCATGTATTTTAAAGCAAAAAACATCTGTAAAATTTGTATATAGGTATAACCTGTGCGAGACTTCAATACATTGTTTTTACTTGTTCTGGTATGTACGTAGCTGATTTTATTGTTGATAAATAAAAGGGATTTCTTTTATAATATTGACTACAATTTTTTCTTTGAACTGATTGCATATTTTTCTTACATATATTCTTCATAATGTTTTTAATATCTGATCATTTTGATGAGTAAAATCGTATATATAACAAGAAATATGAATGTATCAGTATCTCAATTGTCTTTCCTACAGGGTATTCGAGTATTGTAAGTCCTCAGCACTCCCAGAAAAAGGGAATCCGGCATCACCCTGTTTTAGATGTGTATCACGTTAACTTGTAATTCTTTGCCATTTTAATGTATGATAAAATGAAAAAACTAGCTGAGTTTGATCTTTTTTGTTACCATGGTAGTGAGGGATATAACAAATTCGTAAAGATGAATACTCGATTATTTTCTTGTCATGCATTCTAAAGTTAGATTAAGAGAATTGACATTCTCCAACGAATTGTATTTTAGTTAATAAACGAATTGAATTCTGAAGCTTAAACTATTAATGGCATATTACTTGCCAACAGTAATCATATAATTTTTCAAGTATGTATAATATATTGTAACTCATGACAATTGGCAACACCAAGCCCACCTGTCAGACTAGGGGAATGAAGTCAGAGAGAAAGTCTTCCATTTTTAAATAGAGCACCCTCATACGAGGGGGGAAGTACGACTTTCGGCTCATAGATGGCAGCACCATCTGAATCTTCCAATTTAGAGATTGAAACCAGAGAAGATCCATAGCCTGGCTCCAACCACCCCCAGAGGTATTAATTTGAAATATGGGAACATGGAGGACATTGTTGACCCAACATATTTTACTTGCCCCAGTCGTCATTAGTGAACACGACGCATCTTCGGCTAAGCCAGGATTCAAACTCACCACCTTTTGGTAACGAGAACACCCGCCCTAACCAACCATCCCACCGCGACCCCGCATAATATATATTGCCCTGTTATCCAAGTTAAAGATTCATATTTTTCGCAATAAATAGGATTATTTACCACTATTTAAAAAAAATTGAAGTTATTTAATGTAATTTAGAAAACCATTTCAATTTAAGTGTCTGATTTTAGTTTAATGTAAAAATCGGTTCAAGTTTCTTAAGTTAATTGTTTTATACTTTAAAATGTGTAATTTTGCTTAGAAAACAATTTAAGACTAGTAGGCTGTGGTAATCTATAAGCCAAGAATTGAGTGGAAACTAATAACTAAAAAGTCCAATTCTAAGTCCTTTGAAATGTGTCGCATATTATGATCTAGAGATAATGGAACGATTTCAGACATCAGGTATGATTGCTTGGAGATCTCAACAAGGTCGTCAAATTGTTGCAGCATATTCGGAGGATCGTTTGGGGGGTGTTAAAAGATGCCAAAGGTGAATGTTGGGTTGCTGTCTCAAGATCTTGATGTAGCGTTTGAAACAATATGATAAACAATGTATAAACAGTTAGAAAGTGGAATTTTTAAGACCGGATATATACCAGTGGCGTGGAGCTCCCATCACTCTGTTTTCTGAACAACACTTGAATAATAAGCAGTGTTCATTCCAGTAATGAGTCGAATCCAGGAGTTAATCGGATTGGTTTCATTGTTGTTTTTGTATTAGGGACCATGTTGGATGGATGCATACCATTACATATCTTCTTTGCTTCTACAGTGATAGCAGAGCCTTATAAGAATCTCAAATCTGACAAGTGGTTAAATGCAAGAAGTTGAAGACTGATAACACTTGAATCGACTAACAGCTACACTCTTGGGGATTATCTAGAAAAGAATATTTACTTTACGAGTTGGGAAGTGTTTTTTAAGATATTAATTCTATAGAGCTCTTGTGTGGGTTCGTCTTAGAAGAATCATTGTACGCTATTCATCCTCTTTTCGTATCCTCGTCGTAACATTGACCATCTTGGACGAATGAAAAATATTGCTTAATAATTGACCAAACAACCTTATGAAAAATTTGAAAGTTTGCTATGACGCTTTTAGAGTTGGAGAAGGTGACCACTTTTTACTAGACGAATAAATAAAGATAATAAAAATATGACCCTATACTTTGATCTACATCACTTTTATTGTAGTATCTTGATACATTGAACTTTTGTACAAATGTTTTTTTATTAGCTGTGTTATAGCAGAAAATAAAACTTTTATATCTTAAAACAATTTTT
Organism: Latrodectus geometricus; assembly: GCA_026290005.1. NCBI lineage: Eukaryota > Metazoa > Arthropoda > Arachnida > Araneae > Theridiidae > Latrodectus > Latrodectus geometricus. The sequence continues at coordinate 5,039 of JAPDSC010144107.1, forward strand.
TTAGTTAAAAAAATTTCTACTTGTTTCGCTTATAACTATTTTTGGGTCCCAAATTATGTTTATAAGAAAACCATTTTACTCTAGCGCCTTTTTGATAAAATTAATTGCACATTTATACTATAAGTCAAAAAGAGCTCCATGATGCTTTGTCTTGACTCGTTTGAAGTATTGAAGAAAGAAAGAAAAAAAAAAAAACTAGCAATTTTTCTCTGATAACTGATTCGAGGTAATATCTGATTATTTTAAGACTGGTTTAGACGCAGAGAAAGACTGATAATTGATTCTAACCGAAACTGCTTGATTATTGCTTTGTATGGATATCCAGACTGATGATTTATTCACGAGTAAAAATGTTAGACTGATCTGTACAAAGAAATGCCTATTTGATGACTGATGCAGACGAAAATGTTTTGATTATCAATTCTAAATTTAAATGCAGGCTACGGCTACTTGGGATTGACAGATTCGAACGGATAGGCAAATTACTTGGTGATCCATTCGACGACAGAAATAGGTAGCAAATGAGAGATTGAAAATAAGATCTGACTACTTGAGAGATTCTGAGAATGAAAAGTAAATGATTGATTTTAACAAAGACACAAATTAGTTGATTAATTTGAATACAAATTTAGAGTATTGGATGACTGATATGAAATCACACACATACATACGCAAGGACTTCATTTGATTGTAGATGGCTGAAATTAACTAAAACTTTGTTATTTGATGACTGACTTGCTTGAGAAAGTTTGATAATTGATTTTAACCGCGATACAGGCTTTTTGATGTATTCCGAAATTAAATGTTCAGGCTAACATTTAAACTATAGGATTACTGAATCGAATGGACAGACTTCGAGATTTTCGAGCACATAAAATAATTGTTGATTGAATTGAAGATTATATGATGCGTAATTCACGCGTGAAAGGGCATACAAATATTTGGTAATTCATTCGAAGTCATGTTTAAGATATCGATGGATAATGAGAACTAAGATCTGACGGTTTCATTAATTCAAATGAGTCGAGGATTAATCAATCTATTTTGAGACCAAGACGTGAACTGCGTAATTGATTCGCGATAAGATCTGATTGATTCTTCGGAATCCTTTATCAAAGAATCATTCAGATCTTAGCATTATTTGATAACTAACTCAATCCGTGAATCAAATCCTTTGGTAAGAGATTAGAATAAAGACCGGATTGCAAAATATTAAATGGGTAAATTAATTACATATACATTAAAGGATAAAATTTTCATCTATTATGAGAGCAGGTCCTGAAGTAAGTGGGTGAAGAAGAGCTCAAAGTCATGCAAATGGTAACGAATTCGGTCGGCACCTCAACTGAAGATCATCCATTGAGGGTGTTAAGGCACATTAATTTTTCAAAAAGTTCAATGGAACTTTGTGTAAGTTTAGAAATAATTGTTCCAGGCCGTCACGTGGTTTAAAGTAAAGGAGGAACTGGTTTGTTTGGACACTTTGGTTGGTAGGGAATGCCCTTCTGAGAAAGCATGGCTATAACCTTACCATGTGTAACAGAAAATAACGTTAAGAACACAGCTTGGATGAGACGTGGTATTATTGTAGCAAAAGAGGCTCTCATTCATCGGGTTCGTTACTGCCTAAACAAAGTATAATGGTTAAGCTATTGTACTGAACAGCTCTATGAAAGTTAAAAAATACTGAGGTTCCAATGGTAATTCATTGACGTGGAGAAAATAATGCTATATAAGGTGTTTAAATTCATTAATTGGTCAAGATTTAAAACTGCGAGAAGTTTGGTTGTGTTTAGCAGTTTTGGAATTAACAGAAATAGGCAGCCAAAAACAGCAAAATGTAACTCAACCTAATTTAACTTTTCGAGTATTGAATTATTTGGAGATTTATATGCCATGAGACGGATTTAATTTGTCACTATATCAATTGATATGCAAAAATACATTTTAGTTGAAACATATTTATATAAAAAGATGCTTCAAAAATATATTTATATTGGTGATATTAATATATTTTTGAAACAGCATTTTAGTTACAAAATATAAATATATAAATCAAACAAAATAGCTTCTTAAATTCTGATAACGAGTCAGACTTTTACACCGTAACTTCACCCAAGTAAATAGATGACGAGTGACTCGTTAAATGTACCAAAAGGGTTAATAACCAACTTGTATTAAAACAGAAGTAAAGAAAAGTTAAAAATCAAGTTTTCTAAATAAAAGTTAACTTTTGTAAAATTTGCATAAGTGTCACACAGTTTACTTAAATATTAAGAACCGCATACAAACATATAATTATAAATACTTAAATAATCGAATACAAATTTATGTGTGTACTATTTTAATATAAGTTACAAGGTGCTTTTATTTGTAACAGGAATTATCTATAACCATTATTGAGAAAATCGTCCTCTACTTCAGTTAAGTTCAACATACCTTGCATAATCATGAAAGGAAGTATGGATTTTCTGGTGTCAATGCATATATTAGTTTTAGAGATAAGTAGTTAAAATTCAGCTGAAGATGAATATATTCAGTTCCTTTTACGAGTCTAGAGTTATCTCACGTTAGATTCATGTCCTTGTAACATCAAGTCTAAGTCGTTTTCAGTTTTATCGAAATTTCATCCGTGCTCTCATTTTCTACTCTATCAATCATCAAAGTAAAACAGCTTAAAGCAGTAACAGCTCATAACTCTTCTGAGATAGACGTATCACTACTACAGAAAATGTTCACAAAGCGGTTCTTATATTATTGCTGTTTATATTCTTTAACTTAAATTTATTTTGAATTCTTACATTTTCTCACCACGTCTGATAAAAGTTGAGGAAAATTTGATTTGATTTTTATTGTTGTCAGTTATTTATTACTGCCGATGTGTTAAATAAAAAAAAAATTGCCTCATTGTTTTGATTATAGCCAAGTTACTAAAATTTTTTAAAATTTTCATTATAATAGATCTTTTTTAGATTATAATAAAAAACTAACATGATGGGATCTGTAAAAAAAAAAAATTTTTTTTTGAAGCATGGTTAGGAATTGAACTCGCGACATTTCAATATGCAAGGGAACCCAGAACTTATTTACTTTAAAAAGAAATCGAAATTTTAATTTTTATTGTTCTAAATACAGCTCATTTTTTGCACACACACACATTCAAAAATATATAATACTTACAAATTAAGTGATTTAAATTAGTAAAAATAGAATGTGTGTAGAAATAAACGTACACTCTGTTATGGCCTATATTTTTAGCTATTAATAATTAATATTAATTACTAAATTAAATCATTATTAAATTAAATTATTATTTATTAAATTAAAATAAATTAATATTAATTATTAAGAAAGTAAATTTTTAGAAACTTGACAGCTAAGAAGTTTTTGCAAAAATGCTTACTTGGTACAGGACACAAAACTCAATTAAAAGTTTTAACAATTATTAATTACTTACGGGAAAGAATTCCAAAAAATGTGACCGCTAAGGCCTAGTTGATTTGGGCATTCATTTTCGCTGTCGGAAGATAGTGGTTTCGAATCCCAACCTAATCGAAGATCCGTCGTGTTAGCTAATGGCACTTTGATCACGTTAAATATGTTGAGGTCGCGCGCGCAATATCATTCTTGTGAAATGATACCTCTGGGGGTGGCATGCCAAATTGAAGAGGTCCTCTGCTTGGTCTCTGCTTCTAAATTTCGAAAACTCACTTACTCTCGGGGTCGCGATGGTACACCCTCTGGGTGCCTCACTTTGTATAAAATGTTATCACTTCCGCCCTATGTTCTGATGAAAAGATGAAATATCCTACTAGCCGGGCGATATGAAAAGAATTTGTTGAATCTGAAACTTTAAAAATTGTAGTTATGGATATCGTAATATACTTTAATAATGGTATATTTAGTTGCACTTATGAAAAAATGAGAACTATGCTTGCTAACAACTTGTGTGACTTGGTTCAAGAAGTAGACAAAACTATAGTCGGTAAGAAGCATTTATTCAAAATATGAGGAGTTAAGGGTAGCTTGAACACACACATTAAGAAGACAGCTAAAATGAAAGCTTAAAGCTATAGAAAGTTTGTTAGACCAATAAATGCCTCGAAAATTGTAAAGTGTTATGAATGCTAATTTTCATAGCATTTTTTGTATTTTAATTATTTTAATAAATTTATTTTTTGAATACTTAGGCACTCTCGCACGAAATACTACTTGGTCTAAAATTTGTAGCTTTACAGTCTGTATATATTCCTTACGTAATGAAATGTTAAAAATTCTTTTTTGCTTTATAACTTTTTAAACAATGTGAAGTTTATAGAAAAATTATTTCAATTTTGGAAACTTTTTGAATTTGCTATTTTTATTTAGAATCAAATATTTTTTTTTTTGTATAAATTATGCTATTAACTACTTTGCAAAATTTTTAAGCATGTTTACATGCATTTGTAATACTTTTGTGTAATTCTTGCATGCATGCATGCATGCAAAAAAAAAAACTTTTGCATATTTTAAAAAATGTTAGTGATAAAAAGCACTATTACACATAACATTTTAAAATAATTAAAAATAACTCTGGGGAAGAGATAAAATGTGTACCTCATTTGATCTCTACTTTTTCCCAGATTCCCTTTATGTAGTTTTTTTTTAAAAATATTCTAAATTTTTTTTATTTTTAAAAATTTTGGTTTTCTGTCTTCTGAGAAAATGTTTTCGGCTTTTCCAATAGGTCTCTAATCCTAAAAACCATACGAATGCAAATGAAATATATCCGAAATCAGTATTAGATGACTTCGTAAGTGAAAGCAATTTTGAAGAGTGATCCACACCTCATCCGATTATTTATTTACCTTGTTTCATAAAAGATTATTTTTCTGATACAAAAATAGTGTTTCGATTAAATTATAAAAAATCGACCCAAAGATATTAAATATCATTATGCATGAATTTATTTCCAAATAAATTTTTTTTTCCAGGAAACTAAGTACATTTTTTTTTTTCGAAAACATGGTCATGAAAGCTAGTAGGTCTTGATATCCAGTTGAATTAAATAATGCTTAGTACGCAATGATACTTTATAAATTTATAAAATGTATAAAACCATATTTTAAAAACAATGAAACCATTATTTTACTGCCAAAAACAAACATTTGTTGAAAAAATTTAAATTTGCAATGTCGAAAATTAATAAGAATTACCAATGATAAAAATTAACATGCATGAATTACAACATTTTTACTTCCATTTGGAAATTATCATTTATTATTTTAGAACAACTATTTTAAGAATAAAATTGCTCATTGCTATGAAAGATTGAAATAAGTTAGCATGAATGCAAATCCCAAAAATCTTAAGCAGTATTGGATTTCAAAAAAGAAATGCCGAATTTGTTCTTAATTAGATCAAAAAGAAATTCAAGAAAAATATTCAGATTTCTATTCTTGTTTTAAAAAATGTTCTTTCAGATTAAAACTCAAAAAGTAAAATTAAGAGAAGAATAAATTTCTAGCAACAAATTCACCAACTCGATTATTGTCAGGAAATTTTCGAATAAATTAAACTTAATGTAATATGAATAGGAAATGTGTTTATCACAGCATACAAAAGAATTATGAAAAGAGGACAAATAAATGATTCAAAGTAGTGAAGAAACACTCTTCCTTAAAAAAAATTAATCAAATACAAATTAAGTACTGTTTTCCCTATGTTTAAATCCTCTTTAGGGAAAAACCTGTTCTGTCATTTCTAAAAAAAGGTAACAATTGACTAGTTAGCCTTTTAGTCAGAATATTTTATTAAATTTATATCAAAAGAGTACTTAATATACTTTATATATTTTAATGAAACTTGCAAGAAATGTTATTTGTCTTATAAAGTTTTATAAAAAGGAGAATAATTATTATAAATTAACTTTGGTTTTTCAAATAATATTGAATTGAAGATATCATTCCTTATACTTAAGCAAGTTATATTACTGCCTGTTTCCATGCTGATAATAAATGGTTGATATGTTCTGTAATTTAAACGTTGTTCGTTTGACACTCACCTAAGGCTAAGATGGAGATTGGATCCATTTTAATCTGTATGTTCTTATTGGGTCAGCTTCCGTGTGCCATTAGGGATCTTAGAGAGACAAATAAATTAAATCAGGAAAGAAAAAGCAAATTTTCCGAATGCATTACAAGTTTTATCAATTAGAATTATGCACAGCACGGTGTTAATATACATTAATTGACTCCTTTTTAATACTACTGTAAATTTCTCTAACTTACATAATTTTCTTAGATGGATTTAAACTTTTCTGTATAAGTGTTTTTTTTTTGAAGAATAACTCTTTTTAAAATATATTTCATCTATATATTTATACTTGGGTTTTATGTCTTCAATGGGAAATATATTCTTTATTTCGAGGGGATAAATTGGTACTTTGAAAAATAACATTTTCTATTTATTTGTGACTTTGTTCAAAATGATATTTTAAATTTGGAAATGTGTTCTAAGGTTCTAATGCACATCATTACGGGATTCTGCTCGCATCAAGAATGGAGGCATGTGGCTCTTTCCCTCCATAAAAAATTATCCTCTATGATAACCACTGGGTGTAGAGAAAAAGATGTATAGCTTTAGATTCCCCTCTTTCCTTTGGATTTAAATGCATAAATTTGTTTAAAGATCGAAAAAAAAATTGGCAAATAAATATTTACGAATTTTTTTCGATCTTTAAAAGAATATTCTTT
>JAPDSC010144108.1:9253-22684 GCA_026290005.1 Latrodectus geometricus
ATATATATATGGTAATTTTATTTAAGATTTTTTATTTCATGTTATAAATTTTCATTGTAATTACTAACATTTATCAGTTGTATTGAAGAAAACTGCCTTAGATATTTTAAGTTCAAATGAAATTTTTTTGAATAAGAATAAATAATTTGAAATTGTGTCACAAGAGTGATCGTACATTTACAAAAATGTAATGGTGATCGATATTACAATGAAAATAAATAATTTCGTGTTTCAATCAAACATAATTTGATAAAATATTTGGTTGCATTTGGAACAGTGCTTGTTTAAATGTCTATATCGAATTCCCTAATTTTTTATTTTATTTAAAGATTAATGTCCTTCTAAGCCTTATGAATACCCCTTTTTTTAAAATTAATTTGTTTTACTTCCGTTTTTTGGAATTCTAAACTCTAGTTCTTTCTTAATATATTTTATTGGGTTTATCTTCTGAAATTGACAGAGTAATTTCATTGACAGTAATGAGACAATTAAATGACATAAGAATCTTCTTTTATGAGTCGTTATTTCTAGTCGTTGTCTTGATCAAAAAATTCCAAGACCAGAATTTTGAAGCAATACTCTGAAACAATTAATCAGCAACGAACTTTAATAAAGAACCTCATTTATATTTGTTTAAGAAACTTGTGTTACTTGGTTTCTTAAATATTTAATTCTAAATTAAGACATTTAAAATGTGTGTGTGACACATTACAATTTTTTTTCGAAATGTCTTTATTTATTCATGCTCCCATTGGAACCAAAAATATTGTGTGTAAATTCAATTTCATGATTTAAGAAATAAATAATTTCTGTTCAGATTTTGCATTCACAAAGATTTTCCTTGAGCAGTTTATGGCAAAAATGAATTGGAAAATATATTACTAAAAACAAAAAAAAAACTTTTAGAGCTTTTCAATAGGAATTATTTAAAAATTTTATGGTTATAAATTTCTGGTCACACTGAGTTAACTTTGCGAGTACGCAATTTTGCACATTGTTTTGAAAGCCGTATATAGTTCTTTGCAACATTTTATCACTATAATGTGGAATAGCTAGTCAATTCGAATGAATTCCACAACATTTCGAATTGACTTGCTATTATTGTTTTGGAAAATAAACAATTATTGAATGATACTATGTTTCTTTCCTTATATCAGCCATTCTAAAAAAGTAAATAAAATATGTGAAATAAAACTAAAGAAATACTAAAATTGAATGATGAGTGTCAATAAAGCACGAAAACAGAAAGAATAAGGCTGATGATAGTTTAATTGTGATTAAATTTATTTAAAAATCATTCCATATATAATCAGATTTGTTATTTATTCACTTTCGAATATACTATAAGTTTATTACTATTAAATAAAATCTTATTATTTTTTCAGGAAAAATCTTTAATGTTATTCAGAAGTACAAGAACAGAATGTTAAAATGTTTGTGTTCAGTATCAACTACTTCAATCTATAATTCTATAAATTTCTAAGCGTATTATTGAATATATATGTTTTTTCAAGATATCAATGAAAATAAGAACCTTTAAATTTCATATTTAAACTGCGTATTCCTTTTATTGAATCAATAATAATTTTTACTTTTTGTGTTTATACAATTTATATGTAATTTATTTGGGATTTATTTTATGAAATATTCACTCAAAATGTTCAGACATGTGTATCTTTTCAAATCACATTATTTCCGATATTGTTTGCAAGTCTTTGAGAGGAAATGTCTTATCTAATACTCACGTAAGTATTCAGTACCAGTAATCGCTTGAGAAATGGTAATGTTCGTTTTTCTACTGTTGCTTAAAAATTCAAAGCATAGAGCGAAAACTTGCATATTTTCGAAATGTATGCAATATGACGTAAGGAGTATTCCTATTTACTAGTTTTAGTCAAAAGTCATTTTTATTTTCTGAATCATGTAAATTCAGCGTTTTCACTCTTTATTTTCAAATAGTTTCATTCTGGTGGAAGAATTTAGGGCTTAGGCTCTTGCATTATGCATTTTCTTATGTAATTTAAAAACTCTTGCTTTTCTTATAAATTTATAATCATTTTCAAAACAAAAGTTTTTGTTTTCCTCTTAACTTTTTAATAACATAAAATATATTAAACTATTCAATGAGTATAAAATCAATTGTCTTATAATTCAGGAAATATAATACTTTTTGTCTTGTTTTATTAAGTATTTAAGCGAAAATCAATTAAAATAAACGCTTTGCATATTGATTAATTATTGAGCAATATAATACATTAATTCTTTTTCAACTTTCCACGAAGTATATATATTTTTCAATATATTTTACTCTGATTTCAGAAAGCCATATTGGAGGATGACAACTGTATAATGAGAGCTCCAGTTTAAATTTAAATTATTCGATTATCGCCTTTGGAAATGTAGTTTTTGTAATTTAGAGTAAACTTTAAAATCAACAGGTCAAGTTAGACCTGTGTATAGAAAGTGAAATCGAATAGAAAAATGTCATTTCATGCAAAATCCCATGATATTTTGGACCAAAGTATAATGAGCTGTATTGTATATCTCTACAATCCCTTTTAAGTTGTCAGATAACTGTATGATAAATCTGCATTGGTATGAGTAACGAGTTTTATATTTCATTTATTTTATTCAAAAAAAAGAACATGGTTCTGAATATTTTATAGAATGCTCTTGATTGTTGACTGATTAAAAACTAATAAAAAATAAAATAAAATCCCAGCCCCGATAATATTTCAATAATTTAAAATTTTTAATGCATGAGAACGTTGAAAAAAATTTTTCACGTTTAAAACTATTGTGTTAAATCATTTTTTTCATTTCCTTGCTGTAAAATTATAGCTGTAGAATTGTTAGATTATGTATTAAATATCATATCAGACAATTTAGATTGTATCTTTTCTTCAAGAGATTTCAAGAGAGATGTACTTTAGTTTTTAGTAATATGGAATTAAATTCATCGCATTTCAAATACTTCGTGGCAAATAGAACAAAGGAAGAACACAACAAATATCAAATTTTCATAAAGACTGATTCATGATTGAAATTTAAAAAAACAATTATTAGAATTTTCATTCGCGTGTGGAAGTATCAATGAAAATATCATCATTTACATTGTGTATGTAGGGAAATAGAACATAGTAGATTTTTACGAGAATGGAATTTTCATTTCTATTATTTCGTAAAACGTACTGATTCATGGGAAGAAATTTAATTAATAATTTTAAAAAATCAGCTCATCAGATGGGAAAATATCACTGATTACGAGGCCCATTTGTTGTAAAATATTTAAAAAGCTCCAATTAAAAATATATTCTAAATTTTACAAGTAATATATTTATCTTTAAATAAAGTAAAATATACAATTTGTGAGTATTATACAAATGCATTCAACAAAATATGTTATTTTAAAGATAAAAAAGTAAAAAAAAAATGTTTTCACCTGATGATTACGTACCTATATTGGATGGAATCATTAAAAGAATCTGGTTTTATATTAACTCTGTAAAATTTTTGACTGCTTAATGTTTTCTTGGGAGGATAAGAGATTAGTAGCCATTCTTTCAGAATGTCAAAAGCATGTTCTATTATGCTCCCACCTGGATAATATGGAATTGATGAAATGAGATGCGGGTTATTCTCCCATTTCTGTAGAAAAACCACTTCCACTCGATGAATTGTTTCTCCGGGTGATAAGAAATTATCACCTTCTTCTTAGAATATACCAAACATGTTCTATTAGATTCATATCTAGTGTATCAGTCCAACCAAAGCATTGTTTTCAATCCTATTGCTAGGATTTTTGTCCATGAATAGAATTTGTCCTGCTCTGCAGCTAACCAATGTAATTTAGAATAGTTTATTCATGTATTGTTGAACCATTAGTATAATCAATAGTATAAATAATTATTTTGACGAAAGATAGAGAATGGTATATTTTTATTTTTTCTGAACTTCAGTTTAATATTATAAAATTATTTAAAGCTATTACGGATCATAATAATTTTTAATGATACAAAAAAAATTAAAACAAGAAAAAAATATTAAAGAATATTTTAAGATGTTATTATGTAATTTTTTATTTAAAGAAGAAAAGATGTATATGTTATTTCAATTTATATAATAATATACCACAGCAAAATATGACACTATAAAATATACAATTATAAAATTTAAAGAAATTAAAAATTCTATAAAAAAAAAAAACTCCTTTTTTTACCACTTCAATCGTTCTATCGAGATTTCTTAATAAAGATCAAATAGTTGTTAAGTAGTAAAATTTATATGATCGCGTATATTAGAGATAAATTAATTTTAACTTTTATATTTATTAGCAATAAGCAAATTGTCATTGTCCTTTTGTCATTAATGAAATTGATATATGTTTGACAGTGTCTTGATCCCTCGGGCACATATATATGAAACATTACTGATTTACGAATTTTGTGATTAATTTTTCAGTCAATTAAATTCCTTTTTAAAGAATTTTATTTGGATAACATTTAGAATGGTACAAAATAATTTTAAATAATTTTTAAATACTCTTTCTATAGTGAAAATAAATGATTGATGAATTTTCATTTTATTCCTAACTATTAAAAATTGGTATGTAAGTAATATTGGTGAATAAGTTTATGAAATTGGTCAGTTTTGAAATTGAAGCTTTCAATGTAATCATTTTTAGCAATGCTTCTAGTTTTGGAGTCAGAAATGTTTTCAAAAACAAAAATTTGAAGCAAGCATCCAATATTTAATTGTTTGCTTGTAATATATTTTGAAAGCAGCGTGATTTGAAAAATATTTAGTGACAGAATTTTAATTCGAGGATAAAAAGCTATTCTAGGAATTTTTTTATTGGAAACACATTTGCTTTATTTTAATTTTTGTCAAAATCTTCCAAAAATAAAGTCTGGTAAATTTTCTTATACTCTGTCAAATAGTTTGAATGAGATGCATCACGCTTTAACTATCACGCAATATAATAATACTAAAATTCTAATGTTTTAATATATTTTTTTTACAATATACTATATGTTTTACTATATTATGTGTTATGCTATATATAGATTTATTATTGACAAGCATTTCTGACATTATTTTATTATTTCTAAATAATTGATAGTACATGAGAACTATAAATAATAAATTTTATTCAAAAATAAACGTTTTTTGAGGTATAAATATCGTATTTTTAGTGTTTTACATTCATTTTACATTATTTTATTTTGTAATTATAGCTCTAAGCTCTTTATGCAAGGGATTAAATTTACTCAAAAGAAGATTTATTCTCTTTTTGTTGGATCATTTCTTGTATATTATTATATTCCACTTTTTTTAAGATATTGAACTTGCAAAGCTTTAATGCTTTTTTTTGCATTAAAGAGATTTAATTTCTTTACGAGAAAAATAAAATTCCTTCAGATTGGTAAGGGCTTATTTAATATTTTTAGTAATATAAACTAATAAAAGCTTGAATTAAATAGAAATACGCCCTATGGATATACATTAATGAAGTTCCAAATTGTTGCTTATAGTAATTACTTGATAAATGGGAAAAAAAAACATAAAAAACTGGAAAACATAAAAATAAGGAAAAAAATCTGAAACATTAAACTTACGTGCTATATTATGTTTAATATGTTCTAATTGTACTCTTTTTAATTCTTGAAAACATAAGCTGATGTTGATTAGAAATAAATAATTCAGATATTTATTCTTTTTATAGAGTAAATTAAAGTAAATACACATCTCACAGATAGCATTAAAAGAAAAGAAATTTCTGTAGTAATGGGACTTTGTTAAAGATTATTATTCTTAAATATGATATTAATTTTGTTTTTATATAAATTACACTTTAAAGTAAAATTTTGAATGGCTACAAATTATACTTTTATGCTTTCCTTTTTAATCTTGATTTATAATTTGCCTCTTGATATGGTTTATTGCTATATAATCACAAAAATTTTCTCTTTCCCTCAAATTATTTTTTGTTTTAAAAGTTAAGGATGTTCAAAAAATTATAAAATTGAATATACGATTAGCGATTTAAGTATTATAGTTAAAATTTCCATTGATTGTATAATATTAAATCTTTGAATAAATCATTGAATATTTATTTTAATGATTCTAATTTTTTGTAATAATCATTTTAGCAAAAATCATTTTATATTATAAATACGCATAGTTATTTTATAAATTATAAGAATTAGATTTCATTAAATAAATAAAAAATTAAAAACCTTATTCATTTAATACAATGAATTAATTTACCTTTAGTTAAAATATTTATTATTAATAAACAAAAACCTTTCATTTTAAACATTTAATGTCTTGAATGGTTTTGTAAATTTAATGCATAATTAGGATACTTTGTTAGCAAAAATGAAATTTAATTTTTAAGCATTAACCTAAGTCTATGATTTTATTAATACTCAATGAAGTATTATATTTTATATCTATTTTTTAAGTATTATATCTGTTTGTTTATGCTTAAATTATAGTGAAAACAATATTATATGTATTTAATTTCGCTTAAATAATAAAAAAATCAACTTAGATTAATTGTTATTTAACTTTGCTTGAAACTATTTAATCTAAGTACATTTTTCTTGAAATTAATTTAATTTAAATTAGTCGAATTTAATTTGTATTATTAAATTAAGGCTTTATGCATTGGATACTGTTGAACTATTCTTGAAACAAATAATAATGTCAATTTAATATTTAAAGACATTATTGAAAAAATACAGAGTATCATATTTTCTTTCTGTTTCTAAATTCTTACCACAATCATCGTTCATAAATAATATTAAAAAAAGCTAAGATTTTTAAAAAATTTATTATAACAATATTTTTTTATTTACAATGGCTGGCAGTAAAAAAAACAAAACAAAAATATAGAATAAAATAGAGATTAGAAACAAAAATACACTTAAAGTTTATCGCTTCAGTCACACAGTCATCGATCGGTGAGAGTAATATATGTCTGCAAATGTCGAATGTCCATTTCTTAATGTCAACTGTATAGGGGACAATTGGGGTGCTGGAGAATTTTCAATTGTATAGATTCTTGAACAATCATTCATGGCCAGTTTAGAGTGGGTTTCGCCCAGTGAGCATGCCAAAGTCGTATTTCATTTTGCCAGCTCAGAACCATATTTTGTTCGGCCACATTTTGTACGGATAACAGCTCGTATTCGCTCTTCGGCATGGAGTCTATATGCTTCTAGAATGGATATATATCGTGAAAATAACAAACATTGTATATGCATTATTTTCTGATATCCTAAATTAGAAGGAAGATTAAAGTGCTAAATAATGTGTCCTTTCACCACATTCCATCTAGTGTCTATGAAGTTTAGGCAATGGGCAGGGAATCTGAAAGAAGTTAAACTGATTAACGATTAATTTAGTGAAGTTTTGGAACAACGTATGATTGTATTATCATTTATTTAGTATTGTCCTTTCAAAGAAAGAATCAACATTGCAAGAAATACTTGATCTACTAGTATAATTAACTTTATAACTGTTTCTTTATCCTTGAAAAACACCAGAATATCATTTTTATGCCAGCAGAACTTGCGCAAAATCATGATAATCTCATAAGACAGTTTCAGTGCGTGTAAGTCAAGATGTATGTATGGCTTTGTCAAAGTCTCACCAAATTCCATGCCTTCCATTAGTGAAACATTAGATGTAGTAAAATTCATCAAGCGATACTATCCGTTTCCAATCCTCGGATACAAAATGTCTTCTTTACGAAATCACGGCAAAAGAATTTTCACATTCCGAGCAGAAATGAGAGGTTTCTCTGCAGTAACTCAACTATTAATTTTTATTCTCTTTAATTCTCTGCGACGTTTCAAGCGAAATTTGTTGAAAGATCTTTAATTAACGATTTCTGTCTACTGAAATACACGAGAGTCTATTCTGCCATAAAATTCGTAGGAGAATAAACTAATCACGCTTTTGCAAACTGATCTGAAGGTACATTTTCTTTTCAAAGACTGTGCGTTATAATTCTAATGTTTGAGAAACTTTAACGAGATTGTATTAAAGTTCACAATATATTTTGCTGTCTTCAATATCGATGTGATTCTGAGCAGGCACCAACAAAAAACCTCCTTTTAAATGGTGAAAAAAATTATCATTTTTGCTATTTTACTTTACAAAAGCATTCTTGTGACATACAATACTGGTATTCTCACAATGTGTAAAAATCGTCATGAAAATTTGCATACTTCATTCCTAAAAAGCATTTAATTGAAAATCTACAAAGTTTCTTATTTATTGCCAGTGTGTATATGGATATGTATATTGAGAGAATGAAAGTTATAAAATAAGTTATGTGTGACGGTTTTTATGAAGTAATTAATAAATCAGTAAACCAAGTTTTTGTCATATGATTAGAATAACAGCTGATTCATTAAATGAAGATGAATGCTAAATATGGAAGAAAATTAAAAGAAAACTTTAAATATTAAATATGAAAGATGTTATACGATTAGCCATTCATTTTTCATTGCCCATTTTACCAATTTTTTCAATGAAAAATACTATAAAAGCAGTTCAATCAATCTATTCCTTCTTTTTTTTTTAAAAAAAAAAAAAAAAAAAAAAAAAGAAAGACTCAAACGTGAATTTGGTTTTTACAGCTTAAACAAGACCTTAATGTCATTAGGAAACAAATATTGAGGCTCATCAGAAAATTAGGGATAATATAGGAGGTTTACTCCTAATATAATGTTCTGGAATACTCAAAAAGATTGTTGAACAGTTTAATTTATACCAAAAAAAAAAAAAACGATTTGTTACCATTTACATACAATAGGAGAGAATAAAATCCGATCTTTACCTTAACTTTGGGAATATAAAGATTCCATTTGTAGAAACCTTTAAGATCTGAGAACACTTATCATTAGATTATATCAGATGTTTCTAAGATAAATTACAGTAATTTGAAAGGTATCGTCGGTCTCATTGATATCTTCAAACATTGTCAACGTGCAATCGTGTAATTTTTAAACGTTAGAAGTTTGAGAAAACTGTAGAAAAATACTGTGATATACGCAAAATATGAATAAAACTCAGTTTATATGTGTCTTGCAAACAATATTTCATAGAGACGCAGAAAATACATTTCTTAGAGATTAGCATTTCGAATGATTTGCGGATTTCATAAAGGGCGAAACAGTAATTGAATAGGGCAAAACCAGGTGAACCAGGTTCTAGGGAGTTACCCTAGAAGAAATTGGATCTATAAACATATTATTATAAATAACTAAATCCCTATTCCCGAGTTAGTAGATGAGGTATCTATAAACAAAAAATATGCTCCCAATTCTGGGTGATAAGTTGTGATACAGGTAGATTTATATGCAGTCTGCTCTAAGATATATCACAGAAAAAAAGATATCTCATAGATGTTTCCATGAAATAGGTTATGTATCATTACAAATTAGAAAATCATAAATTTTTGTCGCACAGGGTGAGGCATAGCGTTACTACTTTGATATTTGTATCGAAAAGGGATATTTTCTCTCATGGTTAAATATGAATTATTCATCTAGCTGCTTAAACTACGTTCATGCACTTCTTCGATGTAGATGGCTTGTTACTGTTAGAGCAGCTGATATTGGACATGAATGGTAATGTTATCAACTACTGTTTCCTAATACATACATTGAGAACAAAAACCAGTTATAGTGCATTATGTTACGCGATAGATTATTATGTTCCATAATTATGTTTATACTCATTTTACTTGCGAGTAAAGTGTTAAAGCAATTCTGTTGGTTCATTTTAGAACTCAGAAAAAAGACGATTATTTGAAAACAATAAGAAAGGCAAAGTTGCCGCTATAAATTCAATTCATATGCAACCTCGGTGTTTCTTCTTCTAAGGTGTTCATTACCATTAAATGTCAACTTGATGAAACTGAATATAATACCCCTAACTGGTAAAACAGTAAAATTAATTCTATTTTCTAATTTAACAAAAATCTTTCATAAATTTAGACATTTATCAACTGCAAAAAAAAATGGTTGTTTAAAGAAGCAGTTTCAGTTCCTGTGCATTCTATTTTGAGAAAAGTATTATATTTTTATAGTTGCTTGAGAAAATGTACGAATATATTGAAAATATTAGTTAATCTGTAGATGATTATAATATAAGTAATCTCTCTCTCTCTCTTTCACTCTCTGCAAATGGTTATTAAATGTACATCCTATGATGCTCATGAGCTCAAATAAAGCGATTCTTAAATAGAAGTTCTCGTCTAATTGAAGTCGCTGAATATAATATCACAATTAAATAGCTATGGTAGTAATTTGTTTACAATTTTAATAAAATTAGCTTTTTTGATGACATAGATGTACATAATATTTCTTTCATTAAAGTTGATACTTGAAATTGTTTTAAAATTCTACAAAGAGAAAATTCTAAATCAAAAACACTTAAAAAAATTTATTTTATATCGAAACTCAAATGATGAAAAAGAGAATTGCATTTCAGAAGTTATATAAGAGGATTACTTGTCGAACGATTATAATTATTTTCGCTTGAACCTGAAGTTAAAAATAAATGCTATTACAATGTCGTTAATGGAAGAGTAAAGAGAGAAGGAAGTAAAAATAATTTATAATACGAGTTCTGAGAAATAAAGCATGTCAAATCCACTAATGATTTCAAATGCTCTGAAACAGAACAGAAACATATTTAATATATTTTAAATATTTATATATAATTGCATATCTAAAATGTGCTAGTATTTGGAAAATTTACTATAAAAATAATATAATATATGCATAAAAATCTTAATATTAATAAAATCTAAATAGTATCGAATGATGTTGTCACTAGTTTCAGAAAGAGAAGAAATTTACAATGATATTAATTTACCAATTTAATATTGTAAAAGTATTATACAAAAGAAATTTCAATACTTTCTAATAGATTTTGGCTGCAACTTATCTTTTATACTTCATTATCTAAAAATCTAAACTTATTAAAAATTGAGTTTCATTGAAAATAATATGTATATTTCTTTTATTGCACCAGTCATCAATTAAAGATATATAGAAAATTATAATTACAAATTATAAAGAGTTACTTTGGGAAAACATTTAAAAATGAAAGTTTCGGTACTAAACATAAGGGATGCTCTCTTAAGGATAAGGCATTGACTACAATATTACTCCCAGATGGCACAACATGGCCTTGTCATAGGATAGCACTCTTCACAGTAAAAGAACTTGTATAGATCTCAGTCACTTTGAACAATACCACATGGTTGTTGCACTGTTTCTTTCTCCATGAAGGTATGCAGAAGAAGTCTTTAGGATTTTTCCTGGTTTACTCCCTTGCTACACATGAATGCAACTCACTACTTAAAAAAAATCTTTCCGGAAAGCAATACATGTTACGGCCATTAAAATGTCTCACAAAATACTTTGAATATTCGGTTGTCCAGTATATGTGGCATTAATATTATCTCCAGTAGTTAAATAATATAGAACAAATAAAACGATCATTTTCAATGTTATGTAAGTTTAAAAGAAATAGAACAGATTGAAATTGAATACTTAATGACGGGGCTTATGATAAACTACAAATAAATTATATGATAAATAAATAATTATAAAATATTATTTGTCTAAAAAAGAACTATTATCAACTGGTATCATTCGTTTCTAAGATATTCATTATTTTGGGAACATATGCCTAATCTATTTTTTATTGAAGAAGTAAAGTAATCTCATTGTTCTATTCATAGATATTAAATAGTATAATTTTACTTAAAAAATTCATTTTACACATTTCTATACTGTATATTTAAGGAATAATATTTTTTTTCTAACGGCTGGAACTGGGTGACTAACCCTTAGCTACAAGAAGGCCGGAAACTGCTACTCACTTATCGTTACCGGTGGTCACCTGTGAATCAAGTCACTGAGGTGAGTAGCATTACCTACTTCACATTGCCACAAACCCATTTATAGGAAGGCCCACATTCATTCACCATCTCAATTGAAAGGAAACACACACACAGAGAAGGAAATATCCATACCTGAAGGAGAGACCGACAGGCTAGCAGTCAGGAAAGCTAACCACTCATCCATCAACCAGCTTAACGAATAATATACCATTTTTTAATTTATTAATTAATAATTCATTATAGCTTAATAAAATATCTGAATTTATGCAATTTGCATTATGATATTATAAACATAATTTTAAGTCATTAAAATTATAAGAGTTGAAATCATAAAAAATATCAAATTAAAAACTTGATGGAATTTAAAGTTTTTGTTAAATATATAATTCACCTAAAGAAATGATGATATCAATTTTTTTTTTGTAAATTGTCCTACCATGCTTTACCTTGTATTTCATTACGCTTTTCTGACGTATGAGGCCACAAGTTTTTACCATCCTTTGTGAACCAAGATTACTTCGATGGCTAATCCTCAGCAATTGCCTTCCACAGTTATCAAAATTAGGACATAAGCTGAATTAATGTGATAATTCTTAAAGTGTACTTTCAAAATGAAGAGAAAACAGGCATAAAAACTTCAAACAAATATTTAAAAATGTTTATAGTCCTATAATAGTTTTGTAAAATGGATATATTTCCAGCCTTTTTAGTGATATATTTCGAAATATCCTTCAATAAAATTTCTATGAAAAAAAGTTGCTAGTATTCCAAACTATTCTTTAACTTTTCTTTTTCGTTGACGTCAAATAATACATGCTGTTTCCAGTTAAGTAGCTCACAAATAAAATCAAATTTAAATTTTTTAAATACAAAATATAAAGGCAAATAACTTTTTTATTTCAAGTAGCGATATATTTTTTCTGCCGTCTCTTATTGAAATAAAAACACAATAAAAGCTAAAAAACATTCTTTAACACTATTTTTTTAAATAAAAAAGAAACATTTTTTCTCAGATCAATGAAACCTAAAACAAATTTTTCCCAATTGTTCTTTCAAAATAACATTTCGTCTGTAAAATATCAACTTTTGTTGGATGTAAATATTTTGCTCTTAAAAGTTTTTACTATTTTCAAGAATATAATATAACCACCGTACTACAAATGTAGTTCTTATACATTTTTGTTCAAGAAAATTTTATATTAAATTATAATGACATAAACACTTCATTTTTGCATGTTATGGTAATAATATGTTAAAAATACTTCATGGTATTTTTTCTAATATTTTTTCATCTCGAAAATATTTCCCTTTTGCTTATTTTTTTCACATAATTTGAATGAAATGCTCATGTTTGAAATGTTCTTGCTTGCATTTATTTGTCTATTTTAAAACATTTTTTACTTTATTTACAATTTATCTTTTATTCAATTTAATATTGAAATAATTTCATGACACACACACACACACACACACACACACACACACACACACACACA
>JAPDSC010144123.1:0-12483 GCA_026290005.1 Latrodectus geometricus
CAATTTGGGTTGAGTTCCACGACGAATTTTATGTAAAACAAGGAGTACTATTATCATTTAATAGATAAAAATGTATTTATATAAATTTACATAGTAAAATAAATGCTATAAAGTTCGTAATTTTAAATTAAAATTTATTAATAGAAAACTAAATGTTCTTGATTTGAAATCATTTACCAGAGGTTTTTAATTCCGTTTGAAATGACGATACCGTATCCAATTTATAATAAAATGTAGAAAACACACCATTTACTTACTCTTGCAATAAGAACTAGTTCACCAGTTCTGAAATTTGAGGGCAATTATTCTTAGATTTATTCTATATACTTAGATTTTAACTTTTTTTAAAAAATGCTATTTCCTAATTTATATAAAACTTAACACAACAACTAATTTACAGATTTTAATTAAAATTTGTGGAACTAGGCATGATATACATAAAAGAGCGTTTATTGGCAAAACATTGATTAACAGAATCAAAGTATGGTGATATAAACTTTCTGTACATTTATGCGCTGAAAATAGAAACTAATTGTTAACTAGCAAACTGTAATTTGTTGAAACACGTGTGTGTGTATTTTTGAAAAAGTTAAATTGCTGATAAAAAAAATACAATCAGTAAAATAAGTGTTGAAAATCATGAATAATGCTAACATTACTTTTAAACTAACAGTTGTCAGATTCATTGAGATGCCTATTTGCTCAATTTCTTTAAGAGTCTAACATAGTAAAGAGTGCTATTTCAATGGTAAAATATTAAGAAAAAATATTCTGCTTTCATCAAAATTTGTAAAATAACAATAAATTATTAAAATTGTAAAAATAAAATTTTAAAAAAATGAACATCAAATAACAGTGTATAATTTCAAAAGGCAAAAATGAAACAAAGCTATACATTAAATAAAGAGTAAATACGTACTACCAAGATATAACGCCAAAACTGGCGACTGGAAAAAATAATAAGATGACTACCTAAAAAAAAAACCTAAAAACTAACATAGCTTATAGAGGGTGTTAAAATAAAGAGTATTATGTAAATATTATTTAAATCGTGTTAGTCTCACCAATTATCAAAAATCGCCCATGTAATCATCATAGCATGCGTACAAATAAAGTTTAGAATTTAATTGATTTTGGATCAAATAAGAGAAACATACTAATATCAAGAGAAACATGTTATCATAAGATAATAACTTACTAACATAAAACAAGAAACATACTAACAGCCAAACAACCTGAAGTTTTTTTTTAAAGCCATCCGAAATTGCCAACCAAGCCGTAAATTGCCATTCGGAAGACCTCTCCTTGGATAGTAAAATGTCACATGAGAAGAAACTCACAACTCATCAAAATACACGTATAGGCATAAAGCAAAGAAAGAAATGCAACATTCGTCAATCTTTTTTCAATAGTGTCTGGGATTGAACCCAGAATCACTCGTTTAAAATAACTGATTTCCCTCAATTCTTTATTTTATGCAAAAAAAAGAAAGAAAGAAATTTCCTTACATTTTGAAACTAGCTGTCCTTATGTTTGAACCTATAAGCATTTCCATCTAAAATACTTTATAAACGTATAGCCACAACATTTTAAATTTCTTTTAAACATTAATTAAACTTAAATTTCAGCATAATGTTGTTGTTTTACGTTTTTGTAAATGATTTAAGTTAGTATTATATAAAATTCAAAATATATTCGATTGAAAAAATACAAATTTATTCTTAGAATCTATGTACGTTTGGACATTAAATACAGAATATCCTTATTTCGTAAATTCATTTTCAATAAAAATATTTCAAACACAAAATAATAAAGACTTTAAATTTCAGGAAATTTAGTAATATTACTAGAATTTACTTTGCAAATTTAAAATAAATATTTATTTGATCAATAATTGCATTTTGCAAAATATTTCAGTTATAAAAATTTAATCTGAAATAATTCGTTATAATTTGTCTAGACGAAATGTTTTGTTGCTTATTACATAATATAATTTAACAAGATATTATAAATTGCATATCTTTATTTGATATAAATATTAAACTAATTTCTCGCTTATAATGCTTTTATTAAAAATTAAAAAACGTATTTCAAAACTAGATTTATTTTGCAAAATTCAATAACTTTTAAACTAATTTATAATTAAATGAATAGAATAAATGCTTCTTAATCCTTAATAAGGTTATGCATGATGATCATTTCAAGAAACAGAAATATTTCTGAAAACTTCTCCTGGAATTAATTAAAATATTTAAGAAATAAAAAATTTGTATTTGAAGACATATGTATTAGAAATATTCTTCGGAAACTGTCTTCTATAATAATGTCTAATTTATGAAATTAAAAATAATAATGTATCGAATTTGTCAATATAAATGTAATTTTATAAACTCGAACTGTATTTTCAAACTTACGTTATCAAATGTTTGTTATTCAATTATAGTTAATTATTCCAAAGAATAATTAAAATAATATTTAATCTTTGCCTAAATTATATTTCTCAAATACGGAAAATATCTGATGCAACAGATTTTGCAGTTTCTATCGAGGCAATTAGTCCATATATTTATATTTAAGATAATTAAAAACGTGAATTTCAAATGCTTAATAGCGAATCAAATAAAGATCTTCCCCGCTTATGAGAGACTATTGGACCCCAGTAAGCTTTTTCGGTATAATGTACAAGGGAGAATGATAATCAAAATTAATAAAAATCCCAATGGAAAAAGGATTGAAGATATTCTCGTGAAAACTTTTCTGAAACCTGTTCTTGGGAAACTCTGATAAAACTTGGATTTACATTATTCAATAAACAAGAAAGAATTCTGAAAATGATGGATGTTGATGCACCAACTGAAGATACCACAAGAACGTTTTTTGTGTAGAGTATTGATGACATTAATGATGAATATGTATGGCGATGATAAATATCATGATTTTTCTATATAATTTGATGATAATATTTAAAAAGAGAAAGGTTATTATTATTATTCTATCCACATTAACTAGTATTAGAACAAAATAACCTACACTGCATCTGTAATTTATATTAAAAAAACAATTTTTACTCATAAGCCAAACAGCAAACAGAATAAAATCATTTAAAAAATCACAACCTTTTATCATCAATAACAAGTAAAAAGTTATGTAAATTGAGAATCCATTCCTCAGTTTTGAATTAATTATCATTAATTCAATTATCAGTTAATTGCTCATCATTTACTTCAATGATGTAGAACTCGAAACTTGGTATGTGATTCATTGAATTATATTTCTTAGAAGATTATTAGTCAACATGAATTTTTATACAGCACAATGAAGATAAATTAATAGTTTCATTTTAAAGATCTATTCCAAGATATAAACATCCATAAGTGCTTATATAATCCATAAGTGTTACTGCATTAAATTATAAGAAATATATCCTTTTCGAGATATAACCTGTAATGCTACACTAAGAACGACGATGTTGAATACAAAGTGATTGGAGTCCAGAGAAGTTTTCTGATAGGTCACAATATACTTTGAAATGTGATATTAAGTCGTTTTGTACAGAGAAAATAATGCATTTGAAATAACCTCACATTTATCCTGAAAAAATTACAGATGAAGAGGCTGATCACTTGACTGCTATCAGTTTAATGAATGGAATGATCTGCTTATCATTCTTAATGACAATTTCATAATCCAAAAGTATTTGAATGAGCTTTTGATATCTCATACAGCACATCATATTATACCCCAAGTGTGATTAATTTTTTAATCTTGACAACTTTCCTCTTTGTAGCTTGTCTTCTAAAAAACATACTTCTGCCTGAAATAAAAAAAAAAAACATTTACTACCATGCTACGCTGCCTCAAGTCCAATACATTATATTTGAGACCCCCTTAAATGACGCTTATATTTAAAATAATGGTTGTTATGAAACTACCTGGACAGCACTTATTCCCAAAGATTACAGCACAGCTTCATCATATTCAAACAAAATTGGTGCAATTGTTTTTGCTTCTCAAAGCTGTCTTTCATCATATTAAGTATCTGGCAATTTTCCAAACAAAATCAACTTTTTGCTCTTTACATGTATCTGAATTGCACGCCGAATCATTTTCTAACTCCTTAAGCTGCATTAAATACTTAACACATTGACTGCCAGTCTTTAGATTTGGGTTTGATAGTTAATGCCTTGACATCGAAGTAGATTGTACCCAGAAGCAAACATACTAATAATTGGAAATATGATTTAAAATTATTAATGAAATATTATTATTTTATATCTGTTAATTAAATATTTACAGATAGTTTCTAATCATATCTCCATGCCAATACCAGCAGAAATACCCTACAAGCATTGCCAGATAAACTAGAGAATGAACAATCAAAAGTGGATTCCGCGCCAGCGCGTGACTGGCTACTAAGACATGACCACACATCACTCGCTGGCGCGTGATTGGCTCTTCAGCAATATTCGCCCCGCTACGCGCTAGCACGTGATAAGCAGTCAATATGTTAAAGATCTCATACAGTTACTTTGCATTGCTACTTCAGAGCCTAGTTGATGTTTAAGTTTGGTTTCTATGCAAATGTTTTCTACAATTTTTAGTTACCCTCCGGATTTAAGAAGTGCATATTCATATAATACTCGTATATCGTATCTATAGTATTAAATTTTACTCTGAAATCTAAAATTAAATATTTAATTCCATAATATTTCATCTTGGTTATTGCAGTGACTAAATTTGATATAATTGAAAATAAATATCTTATCTAATCTGATTAGTAAAGGTAAACATTAACAAAAATTTTTCGAAAAAAAAAAGCTAAGGTTAGTATGCATGTCTACCAACCTGAATTAGAAAAAAAAAATCAGTGGCTCTACATTTTTAACCAAATATTATATTTTATAGCACAACACTACTAATACTACTAATAACTTTTTTTGTATAAAATTGTAATATAAGCTAAAAACTATTTCTAATTTTATTTCACTAATAAGTTCCCACGTAACTCAATTGCTTAATAAATTTGTTAGATTAGTAATGATACACTAATGTCGATAAAAACTATATTTTTTATGCTTTTAAGGAATCGAAATTAACTTTCTCATGTGAATTATTTTAGTATAAAAATACCCTGTCGCCACAAAATCTAATTATATTGCTTGTTAAGATTACGTGGTTTTGAATTAATATCAAAATACCATGGAATAGTTTATTATGGGGAAAATTTCCAGAATTTAATAAAATAGCCTGAAAAATTAATTTCCCGGCAAATATCGGAGTAGCGTTGCTAATTATGCCTTAAGAGGGAAAAGATGCCACAAAATTGATGCCACAAAACAGATTGCTTACTTTGTTTTTTATTCAATTAGCAATAAATTATTTGAATTAATAATAATATTAGAATTGAAAAGGTCTTATTTTGTTAAATATAGGTCGCGAAAATGAATACAATATAATTTGATGAGAATAATCTGCTTTCATTTTAATAAAATAGTTATTTCCTTCATAAAACTTCTTATAATTTTAAACTGAAAAATATCATCCAATTTTTATGAGTTAAATTTACATTTATTTTTCAAATTTTTTATGTTAAAGTGTTTTGAAAAGATGCCTCATTATAAATAATATAGCTGAGTATATTTATTCTGACATTAAAATCAATAAAAACACTGATATAATATAAATATGATGTATATGTTGGAGAAAGAGTTGAGAAGTCTCTAAAAAGTACCACAGTACTTTAGCATAACAAAACAAATTGCTGTACTAATAACTTCTCTAAAATATTATATATGTGAATATATATATTATTAATAGCAATAAATTTTTCACACTTTGAAAAATATGTTTCATTATCGAAAAATGTATTTTCATTGAATATTGTGATAATTTTTTTTTTGCAAAAATGATGATAATTTGTCATCGCATTTTAAAAAAAATTATTATACCTAGAAGCAAAATATTACATTGATAATTTAGTTTTTGGAAGTTTTGCACTGCAAAGAAAATTTTTAAGGACAAAAATAATTCTATCTCAGATCAGGGACCAGAGTCAGAGTAATCTAGGTTTGAAGAGCTTAATAAATATGTTAGAATTCCTCAAGTAAACTCTCCGAAAAGGAATGTTTCGTATTAAATATTGTAATATTAACAATTATGTTAACTTCACAAAATATTGTTACTTTAAAATATAATTTTATTTAAAAAAATATATATAAAAATAAGAGGCTATTAATACTTAAGTCTATGTCAATGAAAGTATCTTACATTTATTTCTTATGTTGGAGCTTTCAAATACAACTCTCATAAAATATTAGTTGGGGGAAAAAGTAATCCATTATTTTTTCAGTAGTCGTCTGTAGTGATCGTTATCTCGTGAGGTATCTATCAAACAATTTCAGATTTATGTTCGTTGGAAAAGTGACATTTGACACTAAAATATCCTCTTGCGGTTTTTTGTTTTATTTATTCAGTTACGAGTACAAGGTTTCAAAAATGGAAAACAACAAACAGAAAATTCGATACATTTTCGTTTTTCTCTTGTAACGGTGAAAAAGATAGCTGGGTGGCTAAAATTTTGAAAGGTGTTTATCGTCCTATATAAGACTGTAACAACCAGTTACGTACAATTTTTGTTTTGTCGATTCCGTTCGGGTATTTTTGATGTTAGAGATGCACTTCGCATGTGGATACAGCATCCTCGAAAATGTCTATAAAATATCAAAAATGATCGAAGTTAACTGCATGTCAGCGGTCGTAACGCGCAAGACCTAAAAATCTACATGAAAGCTGTTTTAAACCTTTTTTACAAAGTGAATCCAAAAGAAGTCACGTAAAGTTCACGTAAAAATAATGGATTTCTTTTTCCCCAACCTAATATATCTAATTTTCTTATTAAGTAAGAATTAAATTAAGTCTATTAATTAAATGTTAAATTTTTATCCTTGGTTATGACATTTAAGATAGAATATTTTATTTAAAGATTTTTAAATATGTTGTATAGCTAAATTGCTTAAGCCCCTTCCCTAAGCTAAATCAATTTTGTACTTATAATACCCATTTCTTAAGTTCTTACCTGAAAAACTAGCAGAAAGTTTAAGTTAAGTCGAAAAAGAAGTTCAATTTCTAGCTAGAAGATTTTTTCACTGCAATCCAATCCATTTATGACACTTTAAAATTCTTTTCAATCATTGCAAAGAAAATGTTTCAGAGTTGAAAACGGAAATACGTACTGAAGTCCGGAAAATACTTTAAGCTATCAAAATTTGATGACTGATTATTATCATCATTTTTATGTACGTTTTCAAAAGATTTTAAATTTTTTCAAACCATATAAATATTTATAAATTTGATTTCTAAAATTATAAGTTCTCCAAACCCTCTTTACATTAAAGGTTATAAATAATTAATATTCATTATATATGGGAATATTTTACATACATAATTTTATTGTGTATATATATTTATTTTATTTATAAAATATAGCATATATTTTATATAAAATATTAAACTGACACTCTTAAAACGTTATTGTTACGATTCGTTTACGATACATTAAATTAGATTATAAAAAGATAAAGAATTTATATTTGTGAGAATTTATATTTTAACACAGATTTTTTTTTTAATTTTGTTTACATTTCTTGATTATTTTCTACAGCATTTATTAAAATTTAATTAATAAACAGCGTATATTGAAAGTAAATGTTGGAAAAATTATGTTAAATACCAAGCAAATTATTAAATATATTTTACTAAGCCAGATTTTACTAACATATCATTAATAGTATAATGCTTTATAAATTTTCACAGTATCCACTCTTGCTTGCAATCGAATAAAAAATTATATTTTTATACATTTAATTCATGATTCAATGTTTCTATGAAATGATTTATTTTCCTTTGGAATATTTGTTAACAAATAATATTTCACAATAAATAATTATGTCATTAAAAATGTAATCGTTGGGAAAAGCTGCGCTACATTATGCAGTAATTTGAACATAAAATCTTTGAAAATGTATATTACATTATCAACGAATTAATTTAAGGCATTTTTAATATGATCTTTTAAAGTCAGAACAAATTTCGAGATTGTTTGCGAAAACAAAACTCTTATTTTTTAAATTTATTTCGAAATATTCACAATAAGTTTCCATAATAACATTTTCGTAAATAAACTTTGTATATAAAAAAATTGGATAATCAGTGTAGACATTGTAATACCCTATAAATAATCTAAGCGCTAACGGATAGTAACTCATTGATTGACAGTTATGGTATGAAAATTATGCATATTGGTAAAATTGGTTAACATGCAATTAATTTAAGTGATTGAAATTATTTTCGATTAGCTATGAAAATGGTTAGTGGGAAAACCATTATATACTATTCTGTTATTCTATGAAAGAATAACATGTAACTGGTATAATGTTTGTTACATATTTACAGATTTGCTTCTTCTTTCATATTCATTAATTATACAAATTAATTCATTTTTATAAGATTCATTAAAATTAAATTATTTATTAACTATTTTCTTATGTTAATTGATTAACTATAAAAATACTTAAGCCAATATGTTGACATACTAAATACTCGTCTTCCCAAGTTTCTTTTTTTTTTTTTAAATCCATTACCCAAAAGAACATCATCACAAAATGGAACTTAAATTTTGTTTCCGCTCCCAATTGTAAGTGAACTAAATCTTTTTTTCTCTGCAATTTTCTGTCGAGTTAAGAACCACTGGTTTCATACTGACTTTAAAATTACTCAATTCTTCAACGGACATGGGAAATTTAATAGCTACCTCCATCGTATTCATATCAAAAACAGCGACGTTTACAGCTGCAACTCTGAGATTGGCATTCCTTCTCCCATTCTTTCTGAATGTCCATTTGTCTCACAAGAAGAACGAGCTTCGTAAAGACTTGAATTACAGATGGCCTCCGATTTTGTTGGACCTAGTGAAGAAAGAGACTTTCGTATTTTTTAAAAAATTTATAAATTCTTTTATTAAACTTCTCCTTTTTTTTTGCTTTTATATCTTACTTTTCCTCTCTTGTTTATACACTAATGGGAAAAAAAATTACAACACCAAGAAGGAGTTGTGCTAGCGAAAGGAAATTTGGCAGGCATGTTCATACAGCTGAAAGATGACGTCGATTCAAATTTTGCGCTCGGCACAAAATGTGATGCTAGTAGCGACACACGGAAGATGCAAATGAGGTTTGCTTTAAATACGCGCTGTAACGTTCTTGAGCGTTGTTTAGCGTCGAGATTTGATGTAGTGAGTTGATGCTAGTCCACAATGCCTTTAAGAAGACGACGAAAGCCTTTATCAACAGCTCACTGAGTTAGAACGAGGTCGTATAATACGCCGACGAGAAGGTGGATTTTCTTTCCGCGAGATTGCAGAAAGGCTTGGATGGAATGCATCCACAGTGCATGAATGTTGGCAACAGTGGTCAAGGGAAGGCAGTGCCTCAAGAAGACCGGGTTCCGTGCGGCCACGTGGCACTACTGAGAGGGAAGACCGCCGTGTTCGGCGTATGACCGTAGCAAGTCGTACTGCGTCTGCAGCAGAAATTCGAGCAGCAGTTGGCTCCACAAAGGCACAACGAACTGTTACTAATTGGTTACTTCAAGGACAGCTTCGAGCCAGACGTCCTGTAGCGTACATTCCACTAACGCCAAACCACTGACGTTTGCGACGTCAATGGTGTCTGGCTAGAGCTAGTTTGCATTATTTTCTATTACTTAAACATTTCTAATTTTTATTTAAAGTTCTTCTGCTCAATTATAAAATAAAATTTTACTATCATCGATAACATACCATCCCCTTGTTACAAGAAATGTAGCTAAAATATCAACAATAATTTTCGTTATGGTGAAGTTTTAATGTTCATTTATAAACAACTGCTTAATGCTGCTATTTTCCAATTGACTCTTGAAGCATTTGTGTCAAAAATGAATATTGTTTTTCAAATATGTTTTATTTATAGCAAAATTTCTCAGCAAATTAAATATTCCTTATATATTGAACGATAATATGACTGTTAATTTTTCATGGAATATATTGAAATATAATATGACTGCTAATGTCTCGTGGAAGATATTGAAATATAATAGATAATTATTATTACAGTACTTTTAAGAACACAAATATTATGAATTTCTAAAATTTTTTTTAAATAAAATAAGATGGCTAAAATAATTTCCTATGATATTTTCTTGTAATAAATAAATCTTGTGATTTTTTAACAGTTAAAATAATTTCTTTGAACGTAAATTAAAATTGAAATAGTTTCAAATTGCTTTTAATTTGAACGTTTCTAATGATGAATAAATTTTTAATTTTTATCACGTACAGTTTATGTCCATAATGTGTAGTTCAATAAATCGTATCATTTATTTAAGCTAATGCAATTTAATGTTGATTATGTTTATTGTTTGCATAATTTTGAAATTTTATATTCTAACATATACTATTATTTATATATTTTTTATTAATTTGTAGTTATTAAAATAATTCATATATTACTCACCATCGAACTTAAGACTAATACATGTTAAAGAACTGAATTCACATCATATTTTATAAATATTATATATAAACAACAATATATCTAAATTTCAAATCATAACTTGTTAACAAACGAATTCAGCGATTTCTTAATTGATTAACTGATGCTTGTGAAAATACAAACTAAAACTAGTAACATTTATTAAAAAATCATTGTACATAAATATAATTATATTTTTAGAAATTACCTGATATTTTTTAAACAATTTGAAATATTAAGTTACAAATAAAGTTAACATGAATCATAGAATAAACACTATTTAACATGTATTCAAAATAAGTTGTACATACCATTTATAATGAGGATCCAATTTAATCCAAAATAGTTTCAAAATGATTAAAACATTCTTAGAATCAATAATACCCATTAAAATCTGTCGTACTTCAGAATACTTCTGCTACATGATTTGGCTGCATTTTCAAGTACCAAAAGAATCTATTGAATTTCAAGAATTCAGAAATATTTTAGTTAGTCGGCATTTACAAATATCGAAGGTAGATAAATGTTTCATATAATGAATAACTTGAATAGAAATTGAGACACAAGGATGTGTTGTTTTAATTTTCAAGGATATTATGCTGAAAATCAAATACAAATGGGAATGTAATATGAAGAATCCTTATTTATTTAACATTTAAATAATGCACTTTGCATTTAACATTTAAGTAATAGTTGACCTTTTTAAACTAAGAAGAGCTTTTAATAATCATGTTCTAGATAACATATTTTTCCGATTAGAAACTTAGGAATATTCTTTGTAAATTAAAAGCAATCTTTTATAAAGATAGTTATAAAAAATCTAATGTGAGTTTTTCTTCAACACAGATTTTAAATTAAATAAGTTATGTAACCTTTTATTCTTACCAACATGTAACAATTTTACTACACAAGTGATTACGACAAACATTCAATGACTTTTGTCACATCTTATTGTCGTTTAGTGTTTTGATACAAATTTCACATAATTTATAAGATATAAAATGAATATAAAAACGTCTAAAATGTGTACAATAGAAGATATATATATATATATATATATATATATATACTATGTAGCGTAGAAAATATTATCATCTGAAAACTTTTAATTTCAAAGTGCAATCACTGCTTTAATTTGATAGCATTTGAATTTAAGCTATCAAATTAAAACGCAGCATTTTAATGTCAATTATTTAATTATTTTATAAATGATTTTATTTTTATAAAGAAAGCCCTCCATATGACTAAATTGAAATAAATTGGAAATTAATGCATCAAATAAATGCGGTTGTCGTCTAAGGAAAATCTTATAGGAATGAAAGAGTAAATAAAACCTAGCAAATTTAAATATCAAAATGTAAAATACATACATTACCATGTGATAATGATGTAAGAATAAAACTGAATTTTATTTAATCCAAATGATGACGTCAGAAAACAGTGCAACATTTGAAACTTTAATATTCAAAATTGTGTTAAATATAGGATTAAAATTGTAGAATCCATTACTATTATTTTCTCATTTGCTTAAACAATTTTAAAGTGTTTTTAAGTTATGATATTTTTAACATTAGATTGAAGAATATTTCGAAGGTAAGGTTTAAAATTTAAATTTAAAGTAAGCATACACAACTACATTAAATAAAGAAGTACAAGAAAAAATCCGATATTTTTAAAGAATATTAAACCATACAAAATAAAAGCGTTCCTAAATGTATCCGTATTATTACGCATTACATAAGAATATTTGTAAATTACAGTTATTAATTCATTTACTAATTACTTTATATATATATCCCGTTTTTTATAAGTATTTAAATAAGTATTAAAATTCAAAAATACTTAACAGTATTTAAATTAAAACATAATACAAAATTGTAATAAAATGTTATGAAATTTTTCCTCTTTATCTTACATG
>JAPDSC010144128.1:0-25922 GCA_026290005.1 Latrodectus geometricus
TATTCTATTTTATTATTATTGAAAACCATACTATAGGAAGATTCTTAATAAAGTAAAACTAAAAAGTAAAATTAATTTTTTTTCTTGTTCTCTCAAATATATTTATTTATACACCTTTAAAATACACTGAAGTACAGTCCTTAACGCACACATGTTAGAAAATAATTATGTATTAGTTTTATAAATCAGGTGATACTATCTTTAGCTGCATTTTAGCAGTATTGACTTTCAAAAACATTAAAGATACTTTATTTTACTGTAACACTATATTTGTCAATAATACTTTTTTTTGGAAAAACATTGAAGCTCAACCCCAATAAGTTAGTATTTATATTCATAAAAAGTTCTAAGATTGTAATTATTTTTCAAATTCATTAAAATTCTAATTTCATTTTTATGTTACTAGTTTGCTAAAATCCTCTTTGTATAATACAACGCAATGTTAATTATCTTTATAAAACGCCATTCAAGTAAATGCTATTGAATATTTTACTATTAATGCATAAAGACATACACATTTTAAGTATTTGTTTTACTCTCTGAAGAAAGTTACCTTTTCATTTTTGTTTTTTGGATAATTATCAACTGAACTATTGATAAGAGTGTTTGAACTTTTCTATCAATTGTATTTTTGCTTCATTTGTCCTGCTAACATAGCGTGGCTCAACATTTACAAAATTTTTAATACAGCATTTAAGTATTGTTTATGAAGGAATGTGCTCCTTTCATTGCAAATGTGATTGTTTCAGTAGTGGCCTCTATTTCTTGACAAGCTTATACCCATTTGACTTTGATTTGTAATGTTGTAGAAAAATAGGTCTCTGATTATTCAACTCTTATTAAAATTGCAATAAACATACTAAGCCGCGGTTTCCACTTCAAATTACATGATTCAAACCATAAAAGAGTCCAAAAATGTTACTATGGATGTAACTTTAAGGTCTCTTGTTAAATTCAACAAAAATTTGTGAACTAAGAATATATTTCTGCTTAAATTTTGTAAAAAAGAAGAGTGCTCTATATCCTAGTTCTTTTTGCATGATTCTTGGAGCAAATGATTCAATGCTTTCTTTTTCAGATTCCCCTCCAGTTACCTGCTATTTTAATTGGCCATATGTATAAAGTGTACTTTACTATGTTTTATATGAAGTTCAGTTTCTTTTAGAATGCGATTCCTAAGACTGAGAATATCTGATGCTTTGATCCTTTCTTATGAGATCTGCACTCCACATTAAAATTTTGCTATCAATAATTAATTGCAGTGTATTTGGAAATCTGCAGAACTTAATAATTTATCAATATTCATCATTTATTTTTTTATCTGTTATCATGAAACATATTTTGGAAACATCTTTCATTCAAAGGATATTAGCATTGGGGATGAGAAATACTTAAAAAGAAGATGAATTATTTTATTGCATTTATTCTATTATGGAGGATGTAATCCATAAATTAACAGTTCCTCGATTCCTAGCATATAGAGGACAAATAATGTGTGATATCTTTATCAAAAGTTATTTGTGAATTAAAAACAGTAATATTAATTTTCTTTTATTAAGTTGTATACATTATAAAGTCGAAGACTGTAAACTATTGTTCACTTTAACTGAATACTATTATTTTCAAAGAAAGTTCTTTTTAAATTAGTCAGCAAATGTTTAGTTGATATTTAATAGAAATTTATTTTTTATTGGAACAAAACGTTTATAGTATTAATACCCTTATTGGTTACTTGGTTTCGAATAACACGTTTTATTTGGTTAAGAATTCAATTTAAATTGTATTCGAGAATAAGACTTTAAAATTCATCAAAAATATCAAAACTTGTTTTTTTTTTAAAAAAAAATGTTTCAAACAGAAATATATAAGGATATATTAAGAAAGAATAAAAAAATTTAATGTTAAAATGACTAATTTGATAATATTCCTTGTTTAATTTTTAATATTTCTATAGTAAAAAACCTATAGGGAAGCAATTAAATCTGATATGAAAGGAGGTTTGTTTTTCACAGCGTCTTTTATGCTTATCAATTTACATTAATGACAATACTTTATTTATGACTTATTGGTTAAAATCTTTTATCCCTGGAGACAAAAAAACAAAAACAACAGTAGTTTGATATCTTCTTTATTTCTGGTAATTTTCCCTGAGAAAATTTTTGTAAGAACAAAAACAACTGATAATCAGTAGGTGATAGGTCTAAGAAGTTTGATGGATGGGACAAAATTTTCCTAACCTTACTATGAGAGTTTTTGACGAGTACCTAAAGAAACATGTGATTTAGCATTATCATGAAGCAGTATGATTTTCTTTTTATTGAAAATCACAGGCCTTTTTCTTTGGAGAGTTGTTTCTAAATTAATCAATTACTGTTGGTATAAATCCACATTTAATTTTTAATTTGATTTCAACTGTTTAAAATGAATTGGTTCTCAAATGACCTACCATATACTTAGCATTCTTTTATTCCGTTTCAACTTCAATTTAAAGGTAGGAGATTGTTCCCAATTTCGTCCTACACCCTATTAAACATCATTTTTTCATATGTAATCCAATTTTCATCCTCAGTAATCCATGAAGAGTTTGATTTTGTACCGTGCAAGCAGAGGCATGCATAATTTAATGACAGGTTCATTCTAATTTTAACACCCATCTCTAATACTTCCACTTAAATCCTTGTTTCCGAATATTGTCCGAAATGGTTTGTTAAATTGAGATAAGATTTTCCATAATAGCCAAAGCTGTTGAAAAATAATTTTATTCAAACATAACCTTGACGGTATCGTTTTCGATCAGACTTGGTCACCCGGAACGTGACTTATCAGAAAGGTTAAAGCCACCTAATTTGAAATTTTTTAAACCGCCTTCTGCATATTTTATCATAAACTGTAATTTTAACAGAAATTTTCTGTGAGTTTCAGCATTGCTCAGTTGTATTCTAGTGGAATTTGTTCAACACGAAGATCCAAGATAAATGATTATGACTGAGTTAAAACTATTAAGAATCATCTTAATTTTAGTTTATTTTCTTGTTCAATATGCAAACATTCAATTGGTAAAAATAAAGTCAAATGTATACCACTGAATAGCGTATATTTATTGTAAATCATTCTGACAAGAATGGATAGGACTGTCAGGTAGACTTAATATTATATAGTAACTTGGAGAAAAATTAATACCAGCATCATTATTAGTTATCTCAATTGTTTCATTATTAAAAAACACCTACATTATATTTTCATTATTAAAATTGTTCTCATTTGATCTATATAAAAATACTTCAAAAATATCTTTAGTTTCAAGTTTTTTTATACCTTTTTTAGTTGAAAATGATAAGTCTATAATTCCAATGTGGATCAGAACTATTTTTCACTGTATTGTGTTCTATGTAGTTGTCAAGAAAGTAAAGACCAGTTTGTTATAAAAGTGAGCAATATGTAGTGTTAATAGAAAAAAAAAACAACTGTTGCATGAATGAAGTTTCTTTTATTTTTTTACACAATCATCTTCTACATTTAACATTTGTCGCATCTAGTTAAAGCTTCAAAAAGTTTATATTTTCTTGCCGTTAATTTATCAAGCCAAATACGTATGTGTATGGTCATTGCGTTCTCCAACTCTCTATCATTTACAAAATTATTATCCAAAAAGTATGTATGTTTAGATAGAAGGTAGAAATAAAAGCAAAAATTTGACAATATCCAAATATCTCTTTCCAAATTGATTTAGCAATTCTTGAGTTAGAGCTACAATATAAGGGTGGGAAAAAGCCGTGACGAAGTCTAAATCTTCTAAAAAATATTTCTCACCTTCTACTTTAAATGACTTATTAAAACAAAGAGACAATCTTTGGTAAAAGTTCACTGAGTTTCACAAAATCTTTCTCTGTTTAAAAATTTGCTTTTTAGCAGGATATGCAGAGATATGTAGTTAAAAGGAATTATGACAAATGAGTATAGCATAAAAATAACTAAAACTACAAATAATTGAATATAGGAAGTGATTTTCTGGAAGAGTGAAGGACGCATCATGCTTTTAATATAATTATTTTTTCCAATATTATTGCGTCTTTTATTTTTTGATAATTAAACAATCTTCGCTGCTTGGCTGACTTTTCCTTAACTAAAAAAGTCATTTCCCGACTTCCGATGAAATAGGTACATTTTTTTTTTGGAATTTCTCGTATTTTACATTCAGTTATGACCATTTTTTGAATATTTTATATATTTTTTTTATATTTGTTAGAAATTCTTCTAAATACCAAAAAATAAATAAGTAAATAAATAAATAAAATAAGTAAATAAATAAAAAAATAAGTAACATCATATGTTG
Source organism: Latrodectus geometricus (assembly GCA_026290005.1). NCBI lineage: Eukaryota > Metazoa > Arthropoda > Arachnida > Araneae > Theridiidae > Latrodectus > Latrodectus geometricus. Next base: position 4,334 of record JAPDSC010144128.1, read on the forward strand.
CATTGCGTAAAAAAACTGAATATGGTGAATTTCTGAGCAAATATTTCTATTCAAGAGAAAATAAGCATAGGAAATTAGAAGTTAAAAACATAATGAAAATATATTATAGATTCATTGTAATATATATGTATGTACGTTTAACATGTTACCTCAAAACCTTTTCCCAAATGAGAAAGTTACTATAAAATAGCTCAAATATATTCCATTATATTTGGCATATGTATGCCAAGCCATGGAAAAATCATTTGAATTTACTACACCATAACTTAGTTAATAGGTCGAGAAAGTACCCTAGCTGTACTCATTAATGATTTTTATAACTCCTATGAGTAGAATTTTCTTCCTTAGAGCTAGTTAATATAGTTATAAAAATATTTTCCTAATGTATTGGAGCGAAAAGCACCGATAAGTTATACATATAATGTTATTATATATATATATATATATATATATATATATATATATATATATATATTAAGAATATCACAATGAGTTTCAGCTAATTGAAGCAATGTTTTGCTTATTTCTTAGATTATTGTTATGATGTTTGATTCTTTCAATACACTAGAGTACATAATTAAGATTACAAGCACAATGATTATATATAATGAGATATTTTGACCAAAAAAAGAGCTTACTAATTCCTAATGCTGTTAGGCAGGAAATAATATTTCAACAAGAGTTTTTGGGCTGCTATGAAAATGAAAGCAACATAGGATTAAGCATGGGCTCAATAATCATCAAGACTGCATTTATCCTAGTTTTTACAAATATTTTCTTTTCGACATGGATTAATTCACCTAATATCAAAATATAAATTTAGTAGTAATGTCAGCCGTCATTGAATACATAGACAGACCTCCACGCTTTCTCAAATGTTCTAGAAACGTCTTCGATCTAAACATTTTAAATCTAATTTGAACTTAAATGTCATTATGCCTATCATTGAACAAAAAATAAAATTTGCTACACCACGCATGTTTTCTTAATTTGTCTTTAATGTATTTTAACTAACTTCGTCTAATAAAAGTTCTTGTGCATCTGTACAAGAATCACATGAATCTTTAATACCATCCAATGATTGCAACAACAATCAGAAGTGTTGATTTTAACACCAAGAGGGTTCTGAAAGTATGTTGATGATGTACAATTACTCTTGTTAAAGCATTATATATCTACTATAGCTTTATGTGGTTGAGGTGGATGGCTCGAAGTATATACCATACAATGATTACCCTCTTCCGAATAAACATCAAAAGATACCGCCTAGCGTGGTAAAAGTAATTTAATCTACCATTCCACTGAAGAACATAAAGTTTCAAGAATCACTCTATTACAATGTTTTAATGTCATTGTACGAGCAGAGAAATTATAAAAAGGTGTAGTGCTTTTCTACAATCATGCAATGTGCAATTGTCCTACCTCCCCCTCCAAGTATATCAGTGTCTCTAAAGTGAGATATTTATCGATTGTCTGCAAGATGATAACATTTCCCAAGTTCTGCTTAGATGAAAACTTGCCAAGAATCACTTATTAACTGAATCTCGTCTCTTCACAGAAGAAGACACAGGGCAAATCATGACCTGTCCAAGAATACTGTTAATGATACAAAAATATAGATGGGCTCTAAGGTGGTTTCCTTATGGGAGAGACACACAGACCACTGGTGTCAAAACATCTTTCAGACAGCCTTTTACACATGGTTTGCTTCGAATTAACGTTCCTGATGGAGTTTTGAGGTAGCTCGAAATCAACGAAACATGCCCGAATATTCAAAGTTGTGAGATGTGTATAGTTTCACCAAGAAAAATATTTTTATCTAAATCTTTGTGAAAAGGATTTTTTCAAATCAGAAATTATTTTAAAGGGATTGAATTCTAGTGTTTTAATAGAATTAAAACATTGGATTTAATACATGGTGATGTTTCCAAAATTTTTTTCATGAACAAAAATAAAAAAATTAAGATTTTTCCCGTTAAGCTTAAAAAATCAAAAAGCCGTGTGTGGTAAAATTTATAAATGTATATGCAAATTCATTTCACTTTTGTTTATATTTTTAGAATAAATTAATACATTATATAATCACTTCATGATGATCAAGTTCTTAATTTAGTTGAATGACAAATGAAGGGAGACTTAAAATTATCGCAACAATTATTTAGGTATACGAGGGTTACTCTGAAATTTTTGAGATACGCGCAGACGAGAATTTACAAAATAAAAATAACGATTTAATTTTAAAATACAAAGTATTTTAACACAGAAGACGTTTTTTTACTGACTTAATTCAACTTGTTTAGCGTAAAATAAATTTTAAACAGAAGAGAAAATGGAGTTGACGATAGAACATTTTCCGCTATGATTTTCCAAGATTTCAAAGTAGGATTAAGTCAAGAAGAATGCGTTCAACGGTTGCAATTAGCATTTGGTGATGAATCTCCAGCTCGTGCTACTGTATTCAGATGGTTTAGAGAATTTAGAATAGGTCGCAATTTTCTTCAGGATGAAGAACACACAGGAAGGCCGCCGTCGGCAGTAATCCCGGATAATGTGTCAGGCATACGAAAAATATTAATGGATGATAATCGCTGTACCTATCAAATGATAAAGAAGGAACTTAACATTGGATCCGCAGCCATACACAAAATCATTCGTGAAAAATTACATATGAAAAAAGTGATTTGCCGTTGGGTTTCCCATAATCTAACTGAGCACCAAAAAGAGGAGCGTCTCAGAATCAGTAAAGAAACTCTTAAATTGATAAATGATGGTGGCCACCGCATCATTTCTAAAATTGTAACAGGTGATGAAATGTACATACCGTTTTTTGACGTTCCAACAAGTCAAGAAAGCAAAGTATGGGTCTTTGAAGATGATCCATGCCGACAATGGTGAAAAAACAACGCGCACTGAAAAAAGTGATGTATACCGTTTTCTTCAGAAGTACGGGATTGGTCAAAGCTTTCAAGTTGGAAGGACAGAAGACAGTAACAGCAAACTGGTATACCACTAAATGTCTTCTAGAAATTCTACAAGAGCTGAATGTTAGGAGACTAATGCTACACCATGACAATGCATCTTCACATACAGCCGGATTAACAGTTGAGTTTCGTAAACAAAAACAAATTAAAGTGATCGAACATCCGCCGTATTCACCTGATCTAGCTATGTGCGACTTTTGGTTATTCTTTAATCTAAAAAAGAACTTATGTGGACGTCGTTTTCATTCAGTAGAAGAGATTAATGTGGCTATGAATGCATTTTTTTCATCTATTTCAAGAAATGAATGGCTTGAGGCATTTAATCTGTGGAAAATTCGTCTACAAAAGTGCATTGATGCTGGAAGAGACTACTTTGAACACACCTAAAATTTTGTAAGTATAACTTTAAAAACCTAGTTGTATCTCAAAAATTTCAGAGTGACCCTCGTAATTTTCCACTTATGAATTATACAAGAGAAATATAAACATTAATCTATAATTTTAAAAAAATGAAGTAAATTTTTAAAACTTATTTTATGCTTATTATTAAAGGTGAAACTTTATAAAATGCCGTATCTATTTATAGATATTAAATGATGTATTATTAATATAACTAAAAGTAGACTTTGTTCACATGTTGAAGAAAATTGGAAGTTTCGAATACGATTCCAACCATCAATAAATTATTCTGTATAGTTTCTTAAATAAGTTTGTTTACACACCCACCCACACCCTTATATCAGTAATATATTTATGTATATTCATTTTTAATTATTATAAAACGGAATATACTTGTTCACTGAAATGGAGAAGAAAGCGCATTAATATGAAAGATTTAATTGTTTGAAACAATGTAAAGAATGGAAAATATGCTTCAGAGAAGTAATTTGACCAAATACAAATGACAATGAAATTATTTTCTAAAAATGTGCAGAATTTTTAGTACCATAGGTCATTTGTGTTTGAAGAATTGAAATTATATCCTCTTATATTTACCTCTTATAATTACAATGAAATATCGGTAAAGTTTTTGAAAATTCTTCTTAATAAATTTATTTTTTAGGATAATTTCAAGTCCAAAATAGTAAATTGAAGCATTAATTTCATTTATTGTCGGCATCATTTGTGTTTCAAACATATCCTTGTAACTAAAATCAATAGAGCATTCACATCCTAATATAATATTTGCATTTCAAATAAGTTTTTCATAAGTTAACGAAGAGAAATTTGGCATCATGCATTAAAAGAAGAAGTTACCAATGGTTAAAATGTAAGGAATATCAGTATCTAGTCACCATACTTTTGTGCTACTGAATTAACATTCTGCATAGCATTCAGTTCTGTACATCAATATTAAAACCATTAATACTATTCCTTTGATTCTCCTTAACAGTTCTGTGCTTGTTTCTATTCATTTTACAAATAAAATTGAAGCTTACTCGCTTTGGAAATAAATTAATTTGCATTTCGAATATTTCTCTCCTTTCACATCAGAATATGCATGATATGATTTGATGCAACACTTTACATTAAATTAGGAGAAATCGCTGAAGAATAAGGACACGTCTATTCCAATCTCGATATTTAGAATTTCAACTGAAAGAATATTATCTGGTACATTATTAAGCTCATGCATAAAATACTATTACCAAAAATAACTGTCTCTACATCTCAGTTGGATTATTTATTTTAACCCGAAATTTAATATTAGAAATCTTTCTTCATTTAATGAGAACAAACGTCAGCGATATTGTTGTACCGATACATATAATTTGCCATATTTTGTAGTCAATATTATAGTCAACAAAAGTTATTTTATGCCACAGAAAGAGAATCTAAGGATTTAAGTCTTACAATAATTTTCCAAACTATACATTCTGATGAATTACATTTTATTTGAATTAAATACTTAATACTTGAATTAAATATCAAAGTAAAATGGTGTACTTGCATCATCTAGAATTTTTGTCGATGCATTAAATCGAAACTGGTGAGACAAAGTAGTCTTATCAGTAGTTGACCCACACAGACATCACAGGGATTCAGAACATTTTTAGTCTCAAAAGCTTTGAAGGATCGAAAGTAGCAAAGTCTCTACGAATAATTCTATTTTACATTTTTCGCATGTCATTTTCCAGTTGGCATGAATCCAGAAATATAAAAGTGTACCAGCCGTAGATAACTTATTGACACAAGGCTCTAGTCTTAGTTTTTCTTAAAATAGATATTACTGATATATTAACATAGAGGGCTGAGGGGACCTGGTTGGTTAGTTCTCGTTATCGGAAGGTAGTGAGTTCGAATCTCGAACCAAATGAAATATCCATCGTGCTCGCTAAGGGCGGCTGGTAACGTTAAATATATCGCTGTCTCAATGTTCTCCATGTGAAATAATATTTCTGGTGTGCAGGTCAAGTATTAGAGAGTTCTTCTTGGTTCCTGCTCCTAAGCTACGAACATTCCCAGCTGGCTTCTTCTATCTAATAAGCAGATTCCAACTCAGGGTTAGGTACACACTAGCAAGAAGGCCTGGTCTATACCTAAAGGTTATCGTGAAGCATGCGGATGCAACAACAAATACCTTAATAGAGGCAGTATCGTTTGATTTGGTATCAAGAATTAGTTAGAGCAAGTTAGTCATTGTCTGATAAAAGAAATGTGTTCTCTTCAGTGGAAAATCTAACATAATTTTCAATACAAATTGCGATCGCTTTCGTGCGTGAAGTCAAATGTCAACGGACCAATCTGGAATTAGTTACTAAGTAATAGTTTGCCTTGACACTTAGCCAGTTATTCTAGAAAGAGATCTGCTGGTATTGTCTTTCTGTTATTGCAATGAGATATTCTGACCCATTGCAAGGTGGAATTGTGAAGACATTTCACAAAAAAGTTATTTCTTAAATTATTAAATATATTTTAGAATTAGATAACACTCTTCCAAATACTACATGAGTTCTCAAAGTTATAATTGCACGAATAATTTGATATTTACATTCTTATTGCTATTTGTAAATGAATCTACTGCCGCCCTATCTGTCTAATGGTTAGCGTACCTGACTACAGATGGGTGGGACCTGGGTTCGAATGGGCTCGGGCATCGATGTACTTTCTCTCTCTCTCTCTCTCTCTTTCTAGTCTTTGTCCTTTCTTTGTTTGTGTGTGAATGGTTGCCTACCCTATAAACGGGTACATATGGCATGTGTGTACTGAGGAAGTCGGACTCCACACCAAATATGGTTCAGTTGGAAAAGTGGAGCAGCACACCCCATATTGCCAGCCTGGATGGCACACAACAACAACAACAACAAATGAATCTACTGAAACACTACCTACAATAGCATGCTTTATGGCCCAATGTTTTTGACTCAATATATTGTTTTCCAACATAATCAATATAATATGTAGTTTAGAAAGCCGCGGTGGCCTGGTTGGTTAGAGCATCGGTCTCGTTACCTAAAATTGGGGAGTTCAAATCCCGGCTTAGCCGAAGATCCGTCGTGTTCACTAATGACGTCTGAGGCACGTAAAGTATGCTGGGTCCATAGAGCTAGGAGTAGTGGAGGAGGCATATCCTATCAAATGCATTAGGTCCGATTGAAGCCATTATCGCCATCTTGGTTGGAGTTTCAAATGCTAGTAGGGAAGAACGCGTCGAGTGATTCCTAAACTACGCATGCGCAGTAATGGTATGATTTGCGCATGCACCAGCATTTCGATAAGTATAGCAAAGAATAACTTCAAATCAAGTAAATAATACAGCTTAAAAGATGAAGAAAATAATACAGCTTAAATATCAAAAATTAAGAAATAAATTCATCACTTATGTTATAGAATACAAAATAAGCCCTTTTCTTCTCTAACTAAGATGGCCACACGGTTACAGTTGATACTTCATCGAAAGGGGGAAATTTCCTTTTCCCTACTCCTTTCTCTATGGCTGGGTCGCAATGTCCTCTATGTTCCCATTACAAATTAATACTTCTGGGGGTGGTTGGAGCCAAGGCTTTGAGTTTTCACTGGTTTCAATCTCTAAATTGGAAGATTCAGATGGTGCTGCCACCTATGAGCAAAAAGTCGTATTTCCATTTTCGTATGAGGGTGGTCTATTCAAAAAAAATGGAAGACGCTCTCTCTCTGACTTCATTCGCCTAGTCTCTGTCGGGCGGGCTTGGCGCTGCCAAGTGTCATCAGAGATAACCATATGTAGTTTAAAGTGTTTTCCATGATTCAGTATTTGAAAATCTTTTGATGTTAAATCTTAACAATTGATTTGATTGAAAATTCTGGGATTTCAATTGTTGAGAATTCTTTCCAATTTTGAAAAACTTTATTAAAAACAGAGTCTATACCAGTCATTTCAAATTAAAGAAACAATTTTTACAGCATTTAAATTTAAGTAATATGTATACACATGCAGAGTTAGGCCCATGCAGTTTTTTTTAATTTTTCTTATCACTACTGTATGTTTAGAATGATCTGAAATAAAATAATGATTAATTATAATTTAAAACTTTGTTATAAATTTATCATTGATTAATTGTCAGAAAGCTCTTATAAAAATCTATGAGAATATTCTTATAATGAACATATTATTTTTAAGATGTCATAATAATTATAAATTAAGCATAGTAAGTCATTTTCCTTATGTTGAATCTATAGTGTTAGAAAAAGAATTTTTTTTTTTTACTCAAAAAAGAAAATATAAAAAAATTTAATTTTTTTAAAAGAGAGAAATTCCACTTCATATATTCTATTATAATTCACCCAACTTTTTTTATTAATTGTCACTTAAAATTTAAATAAAAAATTATTTATGGAAATGCACTGATTAAATACTTCTAGTTTATTTTCTTTAAAAAAAAATAATTCCAATTTTCCTTGAAGTTCATTTTGTTCAGTTTAAAAAATCCTTCACAATTTTTAATTTATAAGGTGAATAATTATTTATAATTCAAATATATGGCATCATTGTTTAGTGATATTTTCAATTTCTCACTGTCAATGTCGTCTGTTAAAATGCAGTGAAGATAGAAATAAGAAACACTGTTTAACTCTGCCAAATGTTTCTTAAATTGAGAAAAGCTTCTTATCAATCGAAAACTATTTTCATACAAATAGCTGGACTTAGAGCTACTTCATGAGATAAAGATTAAATTATTTTTCCATAATGCACAAAGAAAACTAACCATGATCAATAATTTTTCCAACTGGAGCGCCTCAAATGAATTGGTTACGCTTCATGGAAGTTCTCAGAATGTTTTGTTTCAGAAAACGCGGTTATTAATCATGTAGATTTGATTCTCAATGCAGTTACTGCAGCATAAATTCATTCAAGGAAAACAAAAAATATGTTCGAATAATAAATCGTTCGAACAATAATTTTTTCGAATACTCTACTTTTGGTAGAAAATAGGATGTTTGTACTTTAATAGAAATAGATTATTTTTAAGAAAACGGTCTGCTTTTAACCGAAAATAGCAATCAAGGAAATTCAATTGTAGCTTGAGATTCATTTTTGCATAAGCTAAATTGGTTTTAAATGAAACTTTTTTCAATTAACTAATAATTACGCAACGCTTTTTGATTTCTCTAATGGTAGATAATTGCACAGAGTAAAAAGGAAAAAGAAAAGAGTGTTTGCTGCTGTGTACTCATGGTGAAGATGTATTATTTTCAGATATTTCTTCAAGTTGGTTTTAGATTCGTTTATTCTGTATATTCTATAGGGAATTGCAATAATACACTGTCTACCAATAAGTATTTGGACACCTATGCAAATGACGATAACTGATCCTGAAGTACGTCACTTCCTCCGACGGTATATATCGAGTAGGAAACAGCATCGGCATTAATCGCATGCAAGATGTCTCGCATTTCGGAGCTCTCTGATTTCGAGAAAGGTATAATTATCGGATACCACAAATGTGACCGATCCTTAAGGGACATATCTAGCGATCTGAAGTACCCAAAACCGACAGTGGCCTATATGTGATTAGGAAGTAGAAGGTGAGCGGTGATTGTCGAAATGTTCCCCGAGTCAGCAGACCAACGAAATTGGGAGATAGAGACTGTTGAGTGCTGTCCAGAGAATTTCGGAAGAACCGCATCCAACCGATGGCCCTCCTCCCCGAGGAGTTTCAACAGGCATTCGGGAGTATTGTTTCAATGAATGCCATTCGTAAGGAAGAACATCTGCTTGTTTTTAATGGTTGTGCTGCTGCCCATAAGCTTTAGATCACAAAGTCCAACCGTGCTACTTAATTAATGTGGTGCAAAGCACATGGAAATTGGACCGTAGATCAGTGGAAACGGGTTCTTTGGAGCGACGAGTCAAGGTTTACCCTTTACAGTTTGGATGGCAGGGTCTGGGTCTGGTGTCTGTCTGGAGAACGTCTCCTGCCAGAATGCATTGTGACAACAGTCAAGTTCAGCGGAGGTGGAATTATGGTCTGGGGGTGTTTCTCCTGGTACGGACTGGGACCCTTGGTACCAATTCATGGTAAGCTCAAAGCCGATGCCTACTGCACCATTTTGGATGATGATGTGCTTCCTAAGTTGTGGTAGTTTTACGGGTAGGAACCCTATTACTTTCAGAATGACAATGACTGTTGTCATGTTTCGAGGTTAACCAAGGCTTGGTATGGAGCCAGTGAAGTTCATCGAATGGATTGACCAGCCCAGAGCCCAGACCTGAGCCCCATCGAGAACTTCCGGGACGAATGGGATCGCCGAATTAAGGGGTGCACTACCCGTCCAAAATCGGTAAAGGAACTTGTATGTCTACTCCAAGCAGAATGGAAGACAATATTACTAGCTGTAATACAAAGACTTGTGTAAAGTATGCCCCGGAGAGTTCACGCTGTAATTGCCTCTAGTGGAGGCTCTACCAACTATTGATTTTGGATAAAATTAGTTTTTCATTTCTATCACAGGTGTCCAAATACCTATTGGTAGACAGTGTATATATAATATTGATGATATTTAATAATTGCTTGAAACAAGCCTCTTCTAGACACATCTTTGTATTTTTTATTCTACTTTGGCTAAGATATTTATTATTCCCCTCTTCTTGTCTTCGACTTTTTAGAAGTTATCAAATCCATGGAACTGGATTTGATGATTGGGATTCGTTAGATTGGGTTGGTGATTAAAAACAACAGCAACATAATTGCTTGAAATAATGCTATTTGATTAATTTGCAAATAGGGTTGCAAATTTAATTGACATTTTGCAGATAAAGTTTCCCATTGAAGTTTTAATTGAGATTTTCTATCATACAATTAAATGTGTATTAATGTAAATTAAATGTAGTCAATGTATTCCACTCATATGTAAGTAAAATTCAAGATTTATGTAAAATTATTAATCCTTGTTACATGCGCTTGAAAAAATATACCTTTGTGTTATTATCTGCATATTATATGGTAGTAGAGTTATACTTTAAAATGCATAATTCAAACACTACCTGGTTATCAGAGAAAGCAACATTTTGGAACTCGCCTTAGCCACTAATGAATAAACAAAGACACAAGTTATTTATCTTTAGATGCACAATTCTTTTAAGATTAGCGACTTCACTTTTATGAGTGAATTACTATCTGTGAAACTTTTATCATGAAGGAAATATTCGATAGGTATACAAAAACGCCTTTCAGCAATCATGAACACATAGGCATAATTTTTTTTTTTGTCTCGGTGAGAAATTGACGATCTGTATCTTGGAGTTATATATTAAGTGTATAAGCTCAAGATAAAGCACAACGTTGCAAATACAAATATAATAGAGTACAGTACAGAGTATACCTAACTGTACAACATCAAATCTGAATATGAGATTCCATCGAATGTTAAGACATTTAGTAACATACAAAAATAAGAATCCAACCAGTGTGGATATCAAACTCCATTAACATCTAAAGGCTATTAGACAAGCAATAGCGAGCAAAAATTGTAAGGCGAAAACAATAAACGCATCTAATGTTAGTAATTTTTAAATGATTTCAATAAATATTGTTTTAAGATGAGCATCGGACGAAATTGTGATAACAATATGAAATGACATTAAAAGTCACTGTAAACAAACTCTGGAATTTTAATTGCTTGAGTATATTTTTTGATTTGCTTGTTGTAAAAGTTGATGTAAAAGTAGATGTAGAAATATTTATAATGCCACATATACTTTTTGATGCTTCAATCCACTAATCCCCTATTTTATTGAACTAAAGTGATCTAATTTGAAGGATAAATTCCGTACCTTATATCTAATGATTTTATGTTTACCAAAACTTTTACAATATTTTATGAAGAATGATACACTATTACTTTAAAAACAGTAGAAATACATTTTGAATTTAATTTGTAAGGATATTTAGGATATTTTATTCGATAAAAATGATTCTATTTATTAAATATTATTATTTTATTATTCAAATCAAAAAAGAAAAACTTAAAATATTCAAGGTTATTAATTATTTTACAACTACTTGTAAGTAAAAGTAGTGAGTACCATTTTCTTGGCAATTTTGTGGTTCAGTATTTTCAGTTATTAAATTTCAACATTAAAATGTATTCTTTAAAAAGAAGTATTTAAAATAAGAATTTTGCAATAAAAATATGTTTTAAACAATATTTAAATACTTCCAATTTCTATTTCTCTCCAGTCATAGTTGAAATAATTCGAAATAAAAGAAATTTTAGAATATTATACTCTATCATAATAAAAGAAAATTCTATTTACTTTACAAATATATTCTATGACTATGCTCGCAACTTGGGAAATATGCAGGCTAAATTATGTAACATCTTATTTTAGTTTTAGATATTTATTATATGCATTTCATTTCATAAGCCTGTTTTTTAAAACTTTTATAGCACGCCTCGACGCGACGAAGACGTACATGCGCATGCGCCGTGTGCCGGACCACATCGAGAACAAAGTAATTCGCTGGTTCGATTACCTCTGGGTTACTAAGAAGTGCTCGGACGAGGAGCGGTCCATTGGCTGCCTGCCGGACAGACTGAAGGCTGAGATCGCCATCAACGTCCACCTGGACACTCTGAAGCGAGTCGAGATCTTTCACAACACAGAGTCCGGATTTCTCTGTGAGCTCGTCCTCAGGCTCAGGCACGTCCTATTCAGTCCCGGAGACTACATCTGCCGGAAGGGTAACATTTTTTTATGTTAATACCATATATTGCACTGTATTGATCATATATTGTACTCGTATATTGTAAAGCAGGGGTAAAAAATGTAAGGAAAAACTCACTTTGATAGGTTCGTGCGAAATTACTTACAAAACTATTTCGTAGGACTACTGCAGCTAAAAGAAGGGACAAAGCTCTACGAAAAAAGGAATCTGAAAAAAAAAAAATAATAATAATAATAAAACGTTTAAATCGTCCTTGCCTACTTAAACTAACCATAATGTTTTGTTTTAGCTTATTTATTTTGCTTTTTCTTCTGCTCTATTGTCAAAATGTTAATGAATCCAGTCAGTGGAAGATAGCTTCTCAAACCGATGCTTTGGTCTTAACATATAGAATCGGTTTATTAACAAAATGAGCTTCAACAACATTTTTAATTTAGATTTTCAAAAAGGTCAAGCCCTAAGGACGCACTCGATGTAATGTTTTTCTCGTACTTGGAACAATCAATGTTTTATGTATAAAATGTTCTTCAAAGTCTTTTTGAACTCAAATCGAATGAGTCATCAGGTGAAAATGATGCTAAGTTTTCAAAACTATTCAAAACTGTGGTTAAATGACGTGTCAACATACGGATTGCTAGAATTCATTGGATATTGATTGAAACCATGGTTTTCTCTGTCTTATAATGATATGATATGAATGTACATGATGTACAAAAAATATATGCACATATGTTTTTGAATAGATACAAACACGTACAATGATTTATTTATTGCTTGCATAAATAATCAAATATTAATATTTAATGTGCTTAACATGCTACATAAAACAAACTTATCTTTATTTAATGATTAATGTATTTATTTTTTCATTGTGGTATCGAGAGACAAAATATCCAAGAATAAATAAAATAACAAATCCCACTAAGATATTCAACAAAATTTTCATTCTAATTGCTCATCGCAGAGCTAATCCCACTGACAAATTTATTTGCTTTTGTTTGGTGGATAAAATTGTATATTCAACATTATTGGTGAAAACGATTATTTGCTTAACTCACTGACCAATTATAAGTAAAATAAAGTGAAGTACATATGATCTCAATTGTAACGAAAGAAACAACCAGTTTATGGATAATAAATATAGAACAGGCATATTATGGAATACCACCTGCTTTAACAAATTCAATTGTGCACTTTATCACAATTCACCACTTTATCACATTACTTGTGTTATTAGATCATTGTTGTTTTAAAAGTTAACTATATTTAAATATATTGCAAGTTGTTAATTCAGTATCATCTGAAAATTTATGCTTGTTATAAAAATTCAATTTTTGAATTCATTTATAACTTAGATTTTCTTAGCTTTTTTTAAATTCTACGTTCCATGGAAAAGCTTCAAGTTGTAATTAAATGATTAAATCTATTGTCTTCTGTTCAACTATCATCAATTTTTTTTCCATTTTAAAACAGGAATTCTTATAGTGGTTTTGAAAACTCCTCAATCCTAATCCTGGTTGATTTGGCAATCGTTACAAAAACTGACTTATAGAGACAAACTAATCATTTAAACTCCTTGCAAAGAAGATGGAAAATATCACAAGAAAAAATTTTGACAGTTAAAAAGTCCTTGAATTTTCAAATTAGAAATTTGTGGTGTGCATTCTTACAGCACACAAATAACAATTAAAGAATATTATCTTTTGTAAAAATGTGTAACTTACATGCAGTGGAAAAGCATAAATTATATGCTAATTATAATCACCAAGATTAAACTACTGAGCTTTACTTTTCTTGGTATATAAAATGACACATAAAGGAGTGTATGTTGCAGCATAAAAATAAATAACGTAAAATATAACCGAAACATAGATGTCGCTCATAAAGTGTGCATGTTCTGCAGTGCTAATAATTTGCATATCTCTTAAACCCAAATGCAAAAAGTAAACTCCCCATGATCTGCATGCTTCCTTTGTATATTGCATTTTGGTTGACTTGCAGTATCGATTTTCAAAATACTTATAAAATTTTCCTAATTTGCTGAATTTGAATGTTAAATAAGCATCTTGATAGATTTAATGATATTATTGTAACTACTACAAATAAAAGAACAATACCTCTTAAGCTAATAATTAAGAATAAATTCAATTCTTTGAGTCAGGGCTCTCCTTTCTACCACCCACGAGCAAGAATCGGTCTGGATATATAGCCAAAGTAAACCACGGTAGCGCGTCTACCATACCCGACGTCTGATAAGCCAAAGTTATTTTTATTAAATTTTGATTTTATAACACATGTAAGATTTATTAAATATAATAATAAACATATAACAATAAGAAAAAAGAATTGATATAAATAATGAAATTTAATATTTTATTTGAATCAATAATATGAAATTCATCCAGAGACCATAAAATAAAATAAGGTTATGCAATAAAAGCAAGGACTACATATAGGGTTAATGACATTTATGCTGCTATATATCGATGATTGCTTATAGCAATGGATTAAGTTACTTATAGAAATCACTGGCAGTGATTTTAATTGATCATCAGTTAAATCAAAAACAGTTTTTCTAATTCTGAATACATTTTTATAAATTTCACTTTGGGGTATATTTTACACACATAAATAAGTACTTCCAAAAGTGGATATAAGATAAAAAGCAAATTCATGTAACTGACCAAACTGCTAGATGAAGATTCTTATATAATATTGGCATAATGAGCAATTTTAATATTTGTATTTCGCAAACATATCACCACATAGCAATAAACAGCAATTAAAGCCCACAGCAATTAGTATTCCATGTTCTGGATATAGATTTTCACATCTCTATTAAGAATTTTTTTTAAATCTTCATGTTATTTACAATTGGCACAAATTTTCAAAAATGAAATTCACAATTTATTTTTAAAATATTGAAACCTCACATGAAGAATTTTAGTTTCCTGACTAAATGTTGTACACATATTAAAATGCATGTAACACATTTTTCTCAGTTGGTATTGAAACAAAATGATTTGGCTGCGAAATTAGTTAATATGATGATAAATACGATAGAATTTAATTTCTTTTTTTTTTAATTTTAAATTAGAATCATTCATTCGCATGTTTAGTTGGTTATCATTCGCGTGTTCAGTTGAAGCTATATAAAATTATAGAATTTATAGCGATATTCATTGTCTTATAACAATTTAATGACTTTTTCAATTTAATGAAAAAATTCTGAACGAAGCCTACATTCTTTGGTGTGTAATGTAGTATTTATTTTCTTTAAACTTTTCAATAAACTGTCCAAGGCGAAGATGATTAACCTTGCATCATCTGAAATAATTATTACTTGACATGATTATATAAAAATTTCTAACATATCCATTACACCTAAACTCCATTGAGAGCCCATCAGACTTTATAAACAAAGTAGGTGACCCAAGACAATGGAACTAGGAAAAAATTGGGCTTGGAGCATGGTACAAAATGCAACAAGGTGCCACATATCTGACAAGCTCAAGAAGAAGAAGAAGAACATTTCATTATTTTTTGCGCAATGTTTGTTGATTAAGAATGGAATGTTCACTTGCTGGTTTTTAACAACCGTTACTTCTACAGTTTTTGACATAAAAATTAAGATATTTTTATTTTCCGCTATCAAAAATAAGGAAATACTTAATTTTTTTCTATTAAAATATTATTGCTCTGGAAAGCATTTTCAATTTGCTTAAAATTATTTTCTTGAGTAATCGGATACGAATGTAATAAACCTCTTGATTTTAATACTTCATTAACTACATAGCTTCTAGAATAGAATAGCTTTTTGAACAGAACTACATTAACGACTTGAATAGAAAATAATAGTTGAGTAGTATATGAAATTTGTTTTGCTTCATTAATAATCAAAGAAAACTCTTCTAAGAGTTGAGTTTTGTTAGACAATTATGTTACTTTTTTTTAAATATTCGATACTCTTCAAACTACGGCATTTGCAGATATACTATATTTTTAGATAAGTTAACTTTTTCAGGACACGTTTTTTTTTTTATTTTTCTTCTTTTATTTCCCATATTTAAGAAAATTTCCACCACAAACGCCTAATTTCAAATCAAAATAATTAATTTATTGATTTGAATTTAAAATGTCAAACTCTCTCTTCCAATTTCTCTGAGCTCTGTAGACATGTCTTTGAAATTTGTTAAAAAATGCTCAAAAGTAATATAGAGAGACACAGATGCATCGACATGTTCTTGAGATTTGAGTGCAATCAAAAATTTAGAACGATAAGAGGATTTTCAAAATATCTTGAAAAAGAATAATCTGAAAACTGTGAAAAAATAAGTAGTTTATCTCAATTTTAAAACAATTAAAGAAGAAGAACAATCCAGTTTTTCTTCTAATTTCTAGATATTAGCCCTTAGAATTTAGAAAAAGGAAAAAGTATGGAATTTGTCATAAAAGTTTGAAGATTCTTGTTTTGAACTTTTAATGTAAAATATACAATTGTATTAGTAAGTATAGAATTAAATTAATGGTTATTGAATATGATAAAATTTATCTTCAACTTCATATTTATTTTTGTGGATTTCAGTCCTGATTTTGATAAGCTAACTATATCCAAAATGATTGAAACTTAGCTGAGCTAAGGACACCAATAAAATTAATTAATTCAAATTACTTTAGAGGAATCTACAGCCACAGTTATAATTCAGAATGATTTTTCAGAAACTTTCAATATCAATACTGGTGTCCGGCTGGATGATGCATTATTGATTTTTCTTTTTAATTTTATATATGAATTTATTTTTAGAAAATTATCTCTCAGAGGGTTTTTCTGCTAATGCACAAACTCAAATTTGTGCATTTGCTAATGACATAGTAAAACTGAATAAAAATAGAGAAGCATTAATTCAAACAACAAATAAATTAAGAGAAAGGATACACACATCTGGCCTTTTACTTAATAAAAAAAAAAAAAATAAAAAAAAAAAATAAACGAAAATGGAAAAAAAAAAAACTAAATTTGTTAACATTTGTAACAATTATCTAGTATTTAATAACTTTAAATTCAAAATTGCTAATAAGTTTATGTATTCAGGTACAATTATAAATTTTCAAATATACTATTTCAGAAGAAATTAGTTGCAGAATCTTTAGAGGGAACCGTTGTTATTTTTATTATCAGTATCTGTTGAAAAATAAATTGTCCCCCTAGAGGGGCAATTAACTAAAAGTATACAATACAATTATTCGTAACATGATGACATATAGCAACGAGACGTGGACTTTGATAGAAAAAGATATAATAACTTACTTATTTTTCAACAGAAAATACGTAGAAAATTTTTTTGCTACTAACAAATTAAATAATAATTGTTGGAGAAATATAACTAATGATGAATTGGATGCTCTTATGAATCATAAAAATAGATTAAGACTCATCAAAGCACAAAGACTTTCATGGCTTGGGCATATTGAGAGATCACCTGATAACCGGGTGGAAGATCTTTTATTCGAATTCTATGTGCAATACGCCAAAGAAAATGGTTTGATGATGTCTTGAACGAGTTTAGAACTTTAAAAGTCACAAATTGAAGAATTGAAGTGCAGGACCGAGTCTGGAGAAATATTGTGATGCAGGCTAAGGTCCACCTCGGGCTCTGTAGTGCAAATAAAAAAGAACTTCCCATTTCACCCAGTAATAATTTAAATCATTGGTTAATAATAATAATATATATATATATATATATATATATATATATATATATATATTAAATAAAAATATTTTGCTGTTTGTTATATGTTTCCTTCAGTTATATGGGTATTAAAAATGGAAATCAACAAAAAAGAAAATCCAGTGCACTTACAATTTCCTTTTGATAAAGTGAAACTGCAAATGAGCACTTGAAAATCAAGACAAGTATTTATGCTTCCAATACTGTAACAGTCAGTTAAGTGTAATTTTGAATTCATTGATTCCATTCATGTATATTTGATGCAGTAATAAAGATGCACTTCATACAGGTAGGTCCATCGTCGATAATATGTGTAAAATCACAGAAATGTCCGAAGTTAACCAGTATGTTAGCAGTCCAAAAGCTAAAGATCAGCCCTTAAGCAGTTTGAAATCATCTGCACAAAGCTCATAAAAAAATTGTAAATAAATCCTCGAACTACAGTAAAAAAATAATGTAATTCACAGAATGAACAGTAAAAGAATTCAAATTTTGTGTGTTAAAACAAAATTAAATAAAAAATTTTGCCGCGACCGAACATAGCGATTTTTATTTTAGTAATGGATTGCCAACAATTGACTAGTTGCTCACAAGTTACAAGTCAATGTGCTGATATTCAGTGTATTGTCTTTTATTGAGTAACACAGCTATGAGTTGAAGCATCACCCTTTTAAAAGCATAAATAGTATCTTTTGCGTCATTGCAGGCATTTGTGTGGATATTTCTTTACTTCAAGAATCCTTCCGCATAAAATTACAGGCTGTGAAGTGAATGATTTAAATTGCAAAATATGTTGAAATTATTAGAAGATGCAAAAGAGTGACTTATCAGAGCAACTTATAAAAATGTTTTTAGTTAAAATCATGTTTTATTAATAATAAATATTGAACAAAAATCTATTATAAATATTACAAAATATTATTGAGTTCAATATTTTCCAAATTCCACATGTAATGATTTTGGTTATATCATATAATATTAAGGCAATATTAGCAAGTTTACCAAACTAATTTAACTGCATGATTCCATTAAATGAATATAAAGGACTGATTTTCGAACACATTACCATAGTACAATATGTGAAGTAGAATTGATTTATTGTTTAATAACTGATTGATAAACCAAGTAGAATATCTCCTTAATGGGTTGACTTTATTCAAATTCCAATTCGTTCCATCATTTTCAAAAAATTCCTTCTCTGATTATTACTAACATCTGATTATGCAATTCTAATAAAGTACAATTGCCAGTTTATAGATTTGAGCATTAATCCAAATATCACTACTTGCAATCTATATTTAGAAGAGTAATTTTTCTTGTTGTATAAAGGAGAAATTTCAAAGCTTGATTTGGATTTTGTTTTTCTTTTAGGCATTTCAGAGTCAAAATTTTCAATCTGGCTCTGTAATTGGATTAAGTTAGAACGAAGAATATTTTCTGTAAAATTTCTCATCTTCTCCATACAAATTCCTGACAATAGGATTTATATTTTAATATATAATGTTCTAAATTTGCATTTTGGATTACATTTGTCCATTTCTATGAACTCACATAGAACTAGAACTGATTAACGAGGTTAAAAATAATTTCTGAATATCTATGATAGGTATTTAAATCGAAGAATATTTCAGAAAATGCCTTAAAAATTATTATGAGTGACTTAGTATCAATTATCATCTGTGTATTGTTCTATTATTTGAAACAAAAAAAATCTATGTGAAAAAAAATATTACCCTAACCTCAAATAAGTAAAAAAAAAATTTTTTTAATTTCTAATGGCGGGCACCCTTGAGCAAGTAAGTACATTAGCCCATTCACCGCAACAAGGCCAGAAATTGCTACTCATTCTATTGTTACCCGGTGGGCACTTGTGAACCAAGTCACGGAGGTACGAGTAGCATCGCCCACGCCACACCACGCCACCACAAATCCGTTCATAGGGCGGGCCACATTCATCCATCATCTGAGGAAAAGACAAGAAACACAGAGAGAGAAAGAACATCCATGCCCGAGCCGTGATTCAAACTCAACTCCTCCCCATCCGTAGTCAGTTACGCTAACCACTAGATAGATTAGGCGGCTAATAAGTAAAAGATAAATGTATTGTTTTTAATTTGTTTTTCATTAGGTAAAATCCACACAATACTTTCGTTTAGTTAAACAACAATATTTCATTCTATAATTTCATGTAATTATGTGAAGAAGCTATACCTGTTTGCTTAAGCATTTTTTGTTCACTATGATCAGGTGAAGTGGGGAAGGAGATGTATATCGTGAACTGTGGACGCCTGCAGGTGGTTTCGGACGATGGCCGGCAAGTACTGGCCACTCTCAGGGCCGGAAGCTACTTCGGTGAGATCAGCATATTGAACATGGGGACGGCGGGTAACCGGCGGACCGCCTCCGTCCGCTCCCTCGGCTACTCGGACCTCTTCTGCCTTTACAAGAAGGACATGTGGGAAGTCCTCAAGGACTATCCGGCAGCCAGGGTCAGGCTGGAGTCGATCGCCGTCAAGAGGCTCAGCAAATACGAGAAAGAACCACTCAGGAAAGGTGAGGCCATGTTGTACTGTCCAATCCAACTGAATAGAATCGATACACATGAAAAACAATATTCATTGCATATGCAGGTCAATAAATTTATGAAAACAATGCTTTTATTTCTTTTTAAAAAAAAATTTATATATCAGCTTTAATATGAAATAAAGTGGTAAATAAAGCTTCTCCTTCAAAACAAAAAAAAAAAAGTTTATATTTTTTTAAATAAACTATTCTTATAAAGCAATAAATTAATATTCATTAATGAAACCGATGATTAATCAAACCTCAGAATAATAATACAAAAATGGTTTCATAAAGCTATAATGAGACAGCTACATCAAAATATAATTATTTCCTTTTCAAATGCAAATTCTTTCTTTAAAATAAAATTTCTATGCCCTTGACAATATAAATTTGATCGCTTGTTTTCCGCACCTAAATCTCTTCCTGAAAAACATTTCGAAATAAACGTCATTTATTTAAATAATCATTTTTGAATTCATCATTTTCACTTTTCCGTTTATCCTTTAAAAGAATTAATATGGCAATTCATTTTTAACTGTTTAAGATTGTCAATTCTTGAAATAATTTCTGAAAGAAGAGAGAATAAGGTATTTTAATTACATTTTTTCCCACCGAGTGAACATGTAATTAATTTCAGTAATCGATATTTCAAGGCCTGCGAATCATTAATCAAGAAATTTCTCAAAGGCCCTGTTAAATGTTCATTACTAAATTACTTTGATATTTCACCAAAATTAGTTGGATTATTAAATTAAAAAAAATTAATTTTTTTTCGATGTCTGTCACAGGAAAAGTTTCAAAAATTTGATTAAGAATGTGATTGTTACTTAAATTAGAGCATTTAAGATTCTTACATATGTAATATAAATTTGTCATTTTAAAAAATGTAAGATCAAATTACTTTTCTGAAAAAAAAGTGTCACTAAAGGTGGAAAAGCACAAATTTTTTAATTTTGATTTATAAATCATTCTTAATGATTTGTAAATTAATAAATGCTGAAAATGTTTAATTTATTAAATTAAGAAATTTAAGCCTTTATTTTTATTCACTGTTAAAAATGATCTATAATGAGATAAGGTAAGCTTATTTTATTTATATATATTGAAAAATAAATAAAATTAAATGTGTAATAATTACTGAAATTAAATTATGTTATATATATAT